>CM060259.1:13357057-13552407 GCA_030684275.1 Acipenser oxyrinchus oxyrinchus | reverse complement strand
GACAATTGTATTGTTGCAGGACTTGTTGTCTGTCCCGTTTGTCTTGTCTATCTTTTATGTTATGTGTATTGTAAGGGGAACGGGTCACGCCGTTAGTTAGCAGCGGGAAAAGGGGACTGCAGCCCGTGGGTCGATTGGTTGAGCCGGACAGCGGCGGAGAGGAGGAGAGGTTATATAAGGTGGTGCATGAGTGACAGAGGGAGGAGAGACTGAGAGTGAGAGAGAGTGACAGCGACTTGAGAGAAAGCGATAGATAGCAATAGAGGATAAATAAGGGTTTGTTGTTTTACTGGCGTGAATTCCGCCCCTGACAGGAATTCCCTGTGTATTCCAATAAAAGTTTGAGACCGGGAATTCCACACTATCTCCGTGAGTCCTGCTTCATAAACCTGACAAAAACGCTACACTGGTGTACAGAAGCGGGATTATGGCGACTTGCCTCGGAAAATGAAGCAGGAACCAGCGGAGACGGCAGTTTCACCGCCACTGGGAGGAGACGAGCTGCGTTGCAGGCTGGAGGACCTTGTAGCAGAGCTGAGTGTCAGAGGGGTGCAAAAGACAAGCGCCAGTACGACCAGGAACAGCGGGAACGAATACAAGGCGGGAGCCTGCAGGCCGAAACCGAACGAAGGGCCAAGATGGCGGAGGCTGTGATCGGGAGATCTGCCACACGCGCAGGGGATCAGTGTGTCATCAGCGTCGATAGCGAAGACGGAGCTGCGGCGGAAGCATCACGACGCGTCAAACAGGAGGCAACGTCACAGTGGGGCGGAAGTAGGGCAGAGCATAGGGCATTGAGCGTCCATGGAGAAAAAATGGTCCAGGAAGAAGTGACGTCATCACGGTGCGCAGGAGCGACATCAGAGCTGCTGGATCAAAACAAAGGGGCCTGCATCAACAGACCCACCTATGATGGTAAGGCCGACTGGCTAATGTTCTTAATACAGTTTGAATTAATGGCGAAATTGGAAGGATGGACTGATAAGGAAAAAACTGTAGGCATTATCACCAGCCTGACTGGTGATGCCTTACCATACCTCCGGTTTATTGATGTAGCTCACGGTGACAGCTACGGAAGTGTGTTGGCACAATTAAGTGACTGTTTTGTGGGGATCCAGGTAGCTAGGCCCCGAGATGGGCCCCGTGCCGACCACGGGAGTGGAAATAGAACAAGTGTGAGTGGCATGATGCAGGGGCAGGCCGGCACGGTAAAAGCAGGCCGCTATGACGGGACATCGCCATGGGAGGCGCACCAGGCCAAATTCAAGATGGCTGCGCTCAACAATGCCTGGAGCCCGACAGAGAAAGCTGGCCAGCTAGCAGCAGCCCTGGACGGAAAGCGCTGCAGGTGCTGCTAGACCTGGGCCCAGACGAGCTGGACAGCTATGATGTTATCGCCACGGCCCTGGACCGCCGCTTTGGGAGAGTAGAGCCTTCTGTCGGCCTGCGCCAACGCCTGGCCACACGGATCAGAGGCCCCGGAGAGAAGTTGGGTGTGCTTGCAGCAGATGTCCTGTACTTGGCCCGGCGGGGTACCCCGACTACCCGCCAGCCACGCAAGGGGACTTGGCCATGGAGGCCTTTGTCCGTGGCCTGACCCCTAATGCCCTGCGCCAGCAGGTCCGCTCGCTGCCCCAACCTCCTTAGAGCTCGCCTTGGCCCACGAGAACGTGTCGAGGCTGTGCTCGAGGAGGGTGAGCGTGACTGGGCCCCTGGGGAAACCAGCGAGAGGGGAGAGAATGGACCGACCGCCCCAGGCCCACTGCATGTCAAGCCCAAGCAGAAGAGGAGGAGACTGCAGACAACCACGCTGCTCCTCCCTGGATCTCTGACCTGGCTGCCCTGATCCGAACCAGTATCCACACAGGCCCCCACGCGCCTGTGCTGGAACTGTGGCAAACCTGGGCACCTACAGCGGCGATGCCCCTCCGCTGCAGCCCCACCCACCAGCTCATCGTCGGGAAACACCAAGGGGCCCGCGTAAGTGGGACAACGTGGGCCCCCATCCTGTCTCCCATACTTACCACCGTCCACCTGCACCACACACAGCTGGGGCCCGACCGCCAAGCGGGAGAGGGTGCCCCCACTCTCCTGAAGCCACTGACAGCAATCCACACAGACCAGCTGTGGTAGTCGGGAGAACCACCGCAGGGGACTTTTGTCATGTTCCTGTCCAGATTGAGGGGGTCCCCTGTACCGCCCTGGTGGACACCGGCTCCACGGTGACCCTGGTCCGCCCGATGTGCTCCCAGAGGGGTCCGCTGGAACCCACAACTGTTCAACTCCGCACAGTCACTGGGGAGCTAACGCCTATGAAAGGGAGGGGCAACCTGGCCATAGAAGTGGCTGGGCGGACAGTACATCACCCTGTCTGGGTAGCAGCTGTCCAGGACCCCTGCATACTGGGTCTGGACTTCCTGCGCTACACAGGCGGGCAACTGGACCTCCGAACCGGGACATTGCACTTACAAGGGGCCCGCCCTGGCCTTGGCCTATCCGGAGGGGCGAGCCTTCCCGCCAGGGCAGCTGGGCCGTGACCGGGACCCCTTTGCTCGCCAGGGCCAGACTGCTAAGAGAGGGGAGCTAATGAGCCAGCCATACCCACTGTTACACCGCCATGGCCCACGCCACTCCACGCTGGGCCGGGGACCTCAGCCCTCTCCCGGACCCCACCACGCCAGCTGCACTGACCCCATCACCGACCCCTGCCCCCAGGGGCAACACAGCATTCCGACGGGCCCAGCGTCGGAGAGGACTTCCACTCCCACAGCCCTCCATGCCAGCCCAGGGGACCTCGGCCCTTCCCTGGGCCCCCAGCCGCCAGGGACGGAGACCCTCCTTTTCCAAGCCCCCATCAGTAGCAAAGACGACTGCGTCAGCCCCAAGGTCGTCTGCTCCCCCCCCAGGTACTATGGAGGACCCCACTGTTGCCACAGTGACCGCAGTCTGGCGCCAGAATTGTGAGGGGCTTCACCCGGAGCAACAGGCCCAGCTATGGGAGCTGTTACTGACCTACCGCCATAGCTTCGCTACCAACCCTGAAGACGTCGGCCGGACACACATGGTCCAGCATTCCATCGACACAGGGGAGGCCCGGCCCATCAAGCTGCGGCCCCGCCGCCAACCACTTGCCCGCCAGGAGGCTACAGAGGAGGCACTGAAGGAGATGCGGGAGGCTGGAATCATTGAGCCCTCAGACAGTCCCTGGACATCCCCTGTGGTCATGGTTCCGAAGAAAGATGGCAAGTGGCGCTTCTGTGTCGACTATAGACGCCTGAATGATGTCACGGAGAAGGACTCCTACCCCCTTCCCCCCGCATCGACGAGTCCCTGGACCTGGTGGCCGGGTCAAAGTGGTTCTCCTCCATTGACCTAAGGAGTGGCTACTGGCAGGTGGCCCTGTCCCCGCTGCCCGACCCAAGACTGCCTTCTCCACTGGCCGAGGGCTCTGGCAGTTCACTGTGATGCCGCTCGGACTTTGCAACGCCCGCAACATTCGAGCGACTCATGGAAAAAGTGCTGGTCGGCATGCCCCTACAGAGTGCCTGGTGTACTTGGACGACCTGCTGGTCCATGGGAAGACCTTCCAGGCGGCCCTGGCCTCCCTGCGAGAAGTGCTCCGACGAGTCACAGAGGCAGGACTGAAGCTACACCCGAAAAGTGCCAGTTCTTGCGCAAGGAGGTTACCTTCTTGGGTCATCGAGTTGGAGAGGACGGTATCAGTACGGAGCCCTGCAAGGTCGCAGCAGTCAGAGACTGGCCTACCCCCATCAACCTCCGCCAGCTGAGAGGCTTCCTTGGACTAGCGCCCTACTATAGGAGGTTTGTGCAGGGCTTCGCCACCATCGCTGCTCCCTTACACTGCCTCCCGCGTAAGGGTGAGCCCTTTGAGTGGACCCCGAACGCCGGGAGGCATTCGACAGCCTGAAAATGGCCCTGTGTCAGTCCCCTGTGTTGACACCCCCAGACCCCCACTCCACCTTCTTGCTGGACACGGACGCGAGCAACGAGGGAATCGGAGCTGTCCTGTCGCAGCCGGGGTCAGATGGTGAGCAGGTAGTTGCATACTACAGCCGGTCGCTCAGCAAGACCGAGCGCCGGTACTGTGTGACGCGACGGGAGCTGCTGGCAGTGGTCGAGTCGGTCCGCCACTTCCGCCACTACCTCTGTGGGCTCCCCTTCACAGTGCGGACGGACCACGCAGCCCTGCAGTGGCTCCTGACCTTCAGGGAGCCGGAGGGACAGGTTGCCCGCTGGATAGAACAACTACAAGCGCTTAACTATTCCATCCAGCATCGGGCAGGGGAGAAGCACGCTAATCGCGGACGCCCTGTCCCGCCGACCCTGTGCCCAGGAGGGCTGTGCACACTGCGACCGGAGGGAACAGAAAGAGGCCGAGCTGTCCTCCGGAAGTACGGAGCAGTGCTGTACGCTGGTGCCAGTGGAGAGGACGGAGTGGAGGAGGCACCAGGAGGCTGACCCAGACCTCTGTCCTGTGCTGCAGTGGCTGGAGGACCAGTGGAGACCACCCTGGGAAGAGATAGCAAGGTACTCTACTGCCACCCGGGGCTCTGGTCGCAGTGGACAGGGCTGGGTTTGAAGGATGGCGTCCTCCAACGGCAGTGGAAGGAGCCAGCAACAGGGGAGGTGAGATGGCAGGTGGTCGCCCCCGGCGTTGCGCCTGGAGGTGCTCAAGGCCCACCATGGGACCCCAGGCACCGGCCACTTGGGTCACGAAGACGCCCGGCGGCTCCGACAGTCCTTCTACTGGGGGCAGTGCAGACGGGACGTTGAGGACCACTGCCGGCGCTGTGACACCTGCACTGCTCGAAAAGGACCCCCAGGCCAGTCACACGCCCCCCTCCAGCAGTACCAGGTCGGTGGACCCATGGAGAGGGTCGCTGTGGATGTCTTAGGCCCCTTTCCGCGCTCAGAGAAGGGAAACCGGTTCGTCCTGGTGGCCCTTGACTACTTCACGAAGTGGCCGGAGGCGTACGCTCTGCCAGACCAGGAGGCAGAGACGGTCGCTGAAGCACTGCTGGAGGGGTTCTTCAGCCGGTTCGGGATCCCCCAGGAGCTCCATTCAGACCAGGGGCGCAACTTGAGTCCCGGTCTTTGCGGAGATGTGTCGGCGCCTGGGGATCCGAAGACCCGACCACCCCTCCACCCGCAGAGTGATGGATTGGTTGAGCTGCTTCAACCGCACGCTGGCCGTACAGCTGGCTGTGACCACCGCAAGCCACCAAAAGACTGGGACACCCACCTGCCTCTTGTGTTGATGGCCTGTCGCTCAGCTGTGCAGGACTCCACTGCCTGCACTCCAGCTCTGCTCATGCTGGGTCGTGAGCTCCGCACGCCAGCGGAGATGATCTTCGGCCGCACCTCAGACACCCCCAGTGTGCCCCCAGGTCCGAGTACGCCCGAGGCTGCAGGACCGGCTGGAGGTAGCCCACCACTTTGCCCGGGACCAATTGCAGGCTGCTGGTGTCAGGCAGAAGCGGAACTACGACCTCAGGGCTCGGGGCCGCCACTTCATCGCCGGGGAGCTTGTTTGGATCTTCAGCCCCAAGAGAAAGCGAGGCCGTTGCCCCAAGCTGGACAGCCACTGGCTCGGGCCCTGCCAGGTCCTGGAGCGGATCGGGGAGGTAGTGTACCGGGTGCAGCTTCCACCTAGAGGGCGCAAAGTGGTCCTGCACCGGGACCGGCTGGCCCCCTACCGGGGACGGAACCCAGCACAGACTGACACAGCGACCCCTGACAGTCCCCTCTTGCCTCCTGCTGATTCACCCTGTCCTGTGAGTCCCTCACCTTCTACCCCAGTTCCTGACAGCCCCTTTCCTGGGAGCTCCACACCCTTAGACTCTATCAGTCCATCTGCTGTGGCTGACGGGGAATCGGCGCCTGTGAGGAGACCACGGCCGCAACGACATCGTCGGCTTCCGGGCCGCTGAGACTTTGCCCTCCCTCGAGGACGAGGGACTAAGGGGGCTGTGTAACGACCCGGACAATTGTATTGTTGCAGGACTTGTTGTCTGTCCCGTTTGTCTTGTCTATCTTTTATGTTATGTGTATTGTAAGGGGAACGGGTCACGCCGTTAGTTAGCAGCGGGAAAAGGGGACTGCAGCCCGTGGGTCGATTGGTTGAGCCGGACAGCGGCGGAGAGGAGGAGAGGTTATATAAGGTGGTGCATGAGTGACAGAGGGAGGAGAGACTGAGAGTGAGAGAGAGTGACAGCGACTTGAGAGAAAGCGATAGATAGCAATAGAGGATAAATAAGGGTTTGTTGTTTTACTGGCGTGAATTCCGGCCCCTGACAGGAATTCCCTGTGTATTCCAATAAAAGTTTGAGACCGGGAATTCCACACTATCTCCGTGAGTCCTGCTTCATAAACCTGACAAAAACGCTACAGTATTTTATAAAAGGCATTGGGGATTTTGGAGGAGCGCTGGAGACGGGGAGTTTTTAAAGTATTGGTTGTACTGTTGTTTTTAGTAAGCCCAGTCTCTGCGATTGTGTCAAGCAGCACTGCATTTTTTTAAAATTGTAATTAACCATGTATTGTTTTTTATTGAACAGTGCAAACCCCACGCAGTCATGTGTATTCTAGACTTGTCCTATTTGTTAAATATAGTTAACCACCTGTATTTAATAAAAACGATGTTCACTGTCCTGCATGTTGCTGTGGTCTTAGTTTATTTCCTTCTGGTATTGTGCTTGACTGATCCCACTCCGATGGAAAAGGAGGAGTGCCCCTGGTGCTGCATAAATGTAATAATTGCACCTCTATTGTTGCATAAATTATGCGAATTAAAGGAGAAAAAAAGATCTCGCAAGGGGGGCAGTTTACAATGCTTGGGTAAGAAATTCGATTTGCAAGCCTCAATTATACTATTCTAACCACTATATATATATATATATATATATATATATATATATATATATATATATATATATATATATATATATATATATATATATATATATATATATATATATATATATATATACACACACACACACACACACCAAGGTATACCTGCCGATAATAAACGTAATGCTAGCAATAAGCAACATTTTTTCTCCTCCATCCCTACCTTGTGAAAGCATTTTAATTTAAATGTAGGGTTTAAATGTCACTTTTTTGTTTTACTTCCTTCCCATCCGAATCAGATCAATAGAAACAGGATCTATCGGTCAATACCCTTGCGATGTGATGAATAAGCCTGCACTCCTGGTGAAAATATGCACTAATGGAACTATCTGTTCTAAACCCGACCACTTTAGATAGCAAGACATTGCAGAACCAAACAAGAGCAAATGCATATGTAGGTGTAAGTTTAGATGCAAAAAACTTAGAACCCACAAGGTCCATTGCAAATGCTGTTTGTCGTAATGCATTACTCATTTCCTACAATCTTTCAGACGTCGATGGTACTCGAGACAACATTCTTTTGTTATGGGTAATGAAACCGTAGTGTACTTTTTCAAGTATTTTGATCTGGTATTTGTAGCATCTTGAAAAATAACAATTTCATTTAAATGGAGTTCCATCCAGCAAAAGATACAAACGCTCAATTAAAACTGCAGGCAATGTAGTTAGTTATATGAAGCGTGCAATTTGAGCCAAAGCTGCAGAAATGTTTGTTGATAAATGAGATTCAAAGTGCATCATCATAAAGTATACCAATACATTTTTTTTTCTTTCTTTAGGTTTACAGTACCATAAACAAGTCGTAAAAAAATATGTAATTTTTTATTACCAAGTATTCCATTTTATATTAAATTATACTATTATTTAATAATTTACAGACTGGTTAACACGAATCTACTACCTTACCTAAGGTAACGTTGTTAGGTAGTATGTAAAACCAGCCAAGGCTGAATCGTTTCAAATGACTTCACTGAACAACCATGTTAAGATCTCGGTGACATCCCTAAGATCAGACAGCGAGAGTAAATGACCTTCGCCATGGGTATTCTAAATCGTAAATGATGAGTAATTAGCCCTGCCCCTGAAGGCCTCTGCATTGCACCTAAGCATCACACATTGGTCCTTGCCCCTTTCAAATTCAAGACACGTTACCTGTTAATAAATCTTAAAGTCGACAAGTTGCAATTTTTCTTGAATTAAATAGCGAAAAAGGTCCAAACTCTATTTAACTAACAATAATCACTTCGATTATTGTTAGTTAAATAGAGCTATACATATTTAAAATGAATGCGCATAGAACATTACAGTAACAGGATAAAATATGAAACATTACTGCCACCGTGTGGGTACTTTTTGTTATAACAAAAGCAATATGTAAAAAAAAAAATATAAACTCCTATGTGTTAAAGTATACCTTTCCCTATGACCTTGCAGCGTGTACTGTTCAATTATTATTTTCCTGTTATTTATGTTTTTAATATGTTCGTAAAGTCACTTTAAAATACCAGTAAACTAATAAAACCCGCGCACAGGGAGTGGCCAAAGATGTCTGATGTAGAAAATACTGCCATTACAAGAATGTTTGCGCTAAAACATGTTCTTCGTATCCTACTTATCACTCGCAGCCTAATGTATTCAGCTTTTTTTTTTTTTTTTTTTGTAGGCCCTACTTGAATGTTCTTAACTTTATGAGAAGCCCATATGAAACATCATCAGGTATCTAAGTGTGTACAGACAGTAAATACATATAGTTTTCACGGGCACTTTTTTAATGATTGGAAACGCTTCATATTTACAAATGCATGTATAGTAGCAACAATCAATTTTGCAAAAAAGGTAAAAACGTTCAACATTCTTTTTCCTTGAAGTGTATTCACCATAGATGAATCACGTTTTCTCTCTTTTTTTTAATTGTATAAATATCGTTTTTTTGTATATTGTTAGCGATAACATATTGGGATAAAAAAAATGAAGTTGTTGTTTTAAGCTCCATTCATTCTTTTAATTCTTCCAAACATTTCTGATAGATGCCTTGGACAGACTACACCAGACAGCCTCCACTTGGAGATTGGACTTTACTGGGGCGGGGCGGGGGGGCAGTCATTCCGGCTCCATCCAGCATCAAATATTTATCAACCGTTTTAGAAACTGCAGTTGTGCGGGAAGGATGGCTTTATATATATAAAGTTGGAAAGCCGACTCCTATCCGCAAAGCATTGTCAGTTTATATGGACAGCTGTCACATTTTCACCTTGTGTCATTTGAATAGGGTAAGTGGTTACTGAATCCTCCTACAATCTGTGGTCTTAACGGGTCCCTAATCTTTCAACCACTTCACAGCGTCTGCTTCATTATTAGAATAAAAAACCAGCTCATGTTCTTCATCATATGTACTTATATCGACTTATTTACCGTTTCAGTTCTTAAGGAGTTTACAAAGTTGATATCAAAATATGTATTTAAAACTAACTTACATTACATCACATATAATAATGCAAATTATTCTTAGTGTCATTTATGGCACTCATAATGTTACATTTGACAAGCAATTACACCCTGTTTAAACTTTGCCATAATAAAGTTTGTATTGTAATTTGTATGTGGTGCTTTGCCAAAAGCCAGGGATACAGTAAGGGGGAACAATTAGGTAAAGGTAGGCCTATACGTCGTTTTTAATGGTGCTAGGTCTTTTCTATTGATACTCTTGTATCTGCATATGAGAAATGAATTACTAAAGTAACTAACCCTTTACAAAAGAAAGCTGACCTAAGAGTCTAAAATCGAACGCACTCAGTTTTACACTAATGGAGTGACAGCAGGTCAAGCTGCAAATTTATTTGAAAGTATTGTAGCTTTAACAGCTGTCTCTTACAATAAGCTCCAGGCAGTGTTATTGCAGCCTCTCAAATCACTCAATAAACGGTCTACTTGCTGCAGCCCAAAAACACCATCATCACTTTTTACAACTTGACGACTACTACTACTATTACTACTACTACTAGTACTACTACTACTACTACTATTACTACTATTACTACTACTACTACTACTACTACTAATATAATAATAATAATAATAATAATAATAATAATAATAATAATAATAATAATAATAATAATAATAATAATACAAAAATAAACGATTGGGCTATGCCTAAAAAAGGGCACTTTATACCACACAGGTCCTATCAGTGCTTCGTTTTGTTTGTTTGTTTGTTTGTTTGTTTTTATAAAATAATGTAAATGTAATGCTTTGTTAACAAATTAATTTGAAAGTAAAACTTAAAACACTAAACTTGTAATTGTATTTATTAAAACAATGTATGACCAAATAGTCTAAGCTATTGTAGTGCTGTATAGGGCCTACTGAAAACTGCAAATGAAATTGGATAGTAAGGGAAACATAGCGAGGTTCTTCAAACATTGTGCCCGTTATTATACAATCTAGTCACATCATGATGTCTGCATGTATCTGCCAGTTAGGTTTGTGGGCCGAATCTGCGTAAACAACACATGCAAACAATATGTCAATGAGTCAGCTATACATTCACGTTCATATTCTGCATTATTACGGGGTACAAGAGCATATTCACTTTTGATATATCCAGTTTTTAATAAGAAAGCATCCTTTGTCATCGTAATTATATCTGTCACGCCCCAATTATAACATTATGCACACCCGAACGCCAACAAAAACAATCATTATGTCTCTTTATGAAAATATGCACCTCAGCCCCTTAGAAAAAAAGTGTCCATTCACGTCTATTCAGTTTCTAATACCACCAATCTCCATGGAAACTGGCGACGTTGCAGCGATTTAAAATACAGCTATTTTGTCACCACTGCTGTGGCTGGGTTTTCTTTTTGAAGTGCCTCTTATCTGCGTTAGCCTTAGATATGTAGCCTACTAACGTAAATGGGCAAACGAACACTCCAGTAAATACAAAATAGATATGTAAAACAGCAGCAAGAAAAAAGGAAAATGTATTGGACTGGGCACACAAAGCCATTTCTAATGGAGTATTACATATCCTTAAATATGCATTTCTGCTCTCAGCTTCCATCTAAAAGCCGATAATGTCTTGTACTTCCTCTACTTAATTTCCAGTGGGGATTTAATGATGGATCAGATCAATGAAACTCACTGATGTCTTAGGTTATTTTCTCCTGTTAAAGCTGCATCATCGTTTTTTTTTGTTTTTTTAAATCAGGAACATTAAGCCAATTTAGGAAGACAAGACAAGCAAAGAGGGGAGTAATTTTGCCCTGCTGTTTTTAAAGATGCTGGACAGCAACAAGCGAGTTGCTTTTTGTTTAAGTTATATAAGCTGTATGAAATAAAACTGAGAACAAAAATATAGTTTATACATTTTGTATAACTAGGTGGTAGTTCATGTATTACCATAGATAACGTATTACTTACATATATTCTTGAGAAGCAAGTTTTTAAAATACTTTTTTGTATTGCTGATAAAAAGGTCCTACCGTGCAAATATGCAATTTGTCTTTAGGTAAAATGCCCCTACCTCTCAGACTTAGTGTATTTCCTAAAGGGTTGTCTGGTGAGGTCTTGAAAGGATCTAAAGCTCTGGGGCTCAGCTGAAATTCCCTGAGCCCGTCTGGTCCTGGGTCCCATGATCTGAGTGACGGGCAACACCGACTGGTATTTGTGCAGTTTCCTTTTCAGTTCATGAATCTGTTCTTCCTTCTCAGCCAAACGTTTCTCCAAGTCCTTTATCCTCTCTTCCTTTAGAATCAAGATTTTGGCAAAGTCCTCTTCCAGATCACTCATTTTCGAAACTGTTCAAACTTTTTTTTTTTTTTTTTTTAACCAGCAGACACACACACACCTTGAGATCTGGTTGAATCCGTGTGAATAAACCCTCTTGCTTCAGAGGGGTAGACCTGTCACTAATGTGAGAATTGGTCGATCCACCTATACTTATTGCTGAATGGACTGAAAAAGAAAGGAAAGGATATGAGATGTCTAAAAAAAAAAAAAAAAAAAAAGCCAGTGATGTATCTATGCTGAGTGCTAATCCACAGATTCTCTGGGGAGCTGGTGATTATCTTTCATTGAGAAACCAATTAGAGCTGCCTCCCTCTCCCGAGACCGTGAGAGTCACTTCGAGCAAGCTCAAGCTGAGAGAGAGCACTGAGCTAAGTGTTTGAACAGAGCAGGAACGATACCACCATCAGCTGTGCCGGTGTCTATCACACACCAATACAAAGTGATGGCAAAAAAGAAGAAAAAAAACCTCTGTGCCTCGCAGTCCCAGACTTAATCCTTGAAATAGCAGCAATTACCATGTGATCCAAAGGGTGACGCAGTGCTCTGTAACAAGATCCAGTTCTTGAAGACAGTGTTTTCAGATCGCTTAATAATACTCCGAGACTATTTGCACGGGTCAAAAGAAACGTGTTAAAACACAGAACTCAAACGCGGCTCTTTCTTTCTGTAAACGCCAGGTGTTTAATTGACGTTAAAAGGCGTTAACTTTAGCGTGTGAAATAATTACAAACTTCAATTCGTTCTGTTTCTTTTTTTTTCCTTTTATTCTGAAAGATCATGTGCATGTATGTCCAATAAACTCTTATGACTAGTTGGCGCAGAATCCGTTCTCCCAGAAAGGTACACAAATAGCCGTTGTAAAAGTGAAATTTGTCATAAGAAATGCTTTCTTCCATTTTTATCACGTGCTCCCGTGTGACTGCCAGTAGCTTATCACTGGACACGGTCGGTGCAGAGTACAGTTGCATTTGTAAAGTCTGGTGTGTATTTTACGACTCAGTAAACTCATTAACAAAGTTTATATAAATTATAGGAAATATCCAGCTAATTTACAAGTGACCTTTGCTTAAACTGCTTTTAGTATTGAAGGCTGCTGCTATATATTGTAATTATACGAGGTGCCAGTTTTAGGACATTTAAGGTCTGAATTTGAAGCTAGTGCTTCTCCATACACACAAGTTGTTTTTAAGCTCATAACATTTTGAATATTTTTTTCATAAAACTGCCCAAACCGAAATGCAAATATACAATATTCACAAAATCAGGCCAGTGATTGAAACACCGGTATACAGTAGGTCCACTTAGGTTAGCTATTAACGCATGTTTTTGTTGTTGTTTTGTCATGATTTTTCTAGTTATGGAGATCACTTGATACCACAGATTCATAAAATTCAAGTAGAGTCCCATAGGAATAACAGATATCCCACTGGAATTCATATTAATTTGTGGCCCCATTTATTAAAATTTAGGTTGCCAATTCGGTTTTTATTTTCTCCTCTGGTGGAGCTAAAAAAAAATGTAGCTGGTGTAGTGGGGTCTAATCAATTGATCTAAACAGCGACATGTCTAAATACTGCTACTGTGGGGATTATTTAAAAGGGGCTATTTGAGTACCAAGGCTATGCAAATTAAACACTAAACAGCGCATGCAAGTCGTAGAGTATTTCTGACAGCAAAAATATTGAAAACGTCAGAAGGGGTCCTGTTTAATGATAGAGGTATTTAGATCTGACACAATTTAGATCAATTGAATAGACCCTAGTGTATGCACAGACAGAAACATATGGCTGGATAATTACATTGACTGCACTGCTGTCAGGAAATTTAAATTTAAATTGAGCGTCGAGAGCTCGGTCAAGAATAAACTGAGAAAATAGGCGGAAACTACCTCTGTGTTTGACAATAATGTGAATTGAGTAAATTATGTGTTTATTTTTATACTGGCGAGTTGGAACTTGTCAAAATGAGCAATGCAGCACAGGCCAGTAATGGAAAAGTCCCCCCCTCCACGCTCCTGTAGACACACACACACAGTGATGTGCATCTGACTACAGCTACATTTTCATACACATTTTTAAATATATAAGGGTACGTTTGCTGTAACCTGTCTCTCCCTGGCTACTATAAATAAACACATGTTCATATTATTTTAAAACAACGCCACCTTAGGGATTGTGCCTTAGTCTTTACATTGTGTCCAAACTCCACCTTTTGTGACAGTAAAGATGACCTAACCTAATCTTACTATAAACACCACATCCCCTCAGCAATGACCCTGTTGAAGTACCACTACATTCTAACAGGAAATGTATTTATTTAGCTGTATTTACATTCCTTGAAATGCATCTAGACTAACATATGTATACATACATACATACATACATACATACATACATACATACATACATACATACATACATACAGATGTACTTACATTTCAATGATATTTTTTATAACATACTTTTGCATTAATTTGCTGCTGGTTCATATGACTCAAGCAGTGTGGTTCATGGAGTGAAAAACAAGATCAGACAAGACGACTCAAAGACCACACACACGTTATCAGTTATTGCAGGAAGAAGCGCCACCTTGTGTTTGATTTCTTTTAAAAACTGTAAATGAAACAGTCTGACGGCTAAACTGTTGAGTGAGTGAGGGTGTTTTTATTGTTAACGGTTTAAATTTTTAATATAATGTAATATTGTGTTGCATTGTTTAGGTCCTGGAGCTGTTATGGTTTTGATTTCAATGCATAATCTCACTGAAAACAATGAAAATAATTGTCTATGAAAGAAATGATAATATATTTCTGCTGTTCTACAAACATACACAGCTCTATTACGAAATCAGAAAAACTAAGAGGCACAGTATATCAGATGGTATAATCTGTCATATCTTCACATCAGAAGGCTTTTTTTTTTAATTACCTTTTGCAAACACCTCTTAAAGTCTGTGGTATGTGTTTGGAATGCATGCAGCCCACAACCAGTATGGTTCAGAGCTATTTGAGAGGCAAAAACACTGACCTAATAGATTATCTTGGGAATGTTGACAAGATACTGGACATGCAATGAATACATAACATTTGAATTTAATACAAGTCTTTTTTTATCAGGAAATAAACTGACCAATGAGGGATGCAGTGTCACACGTACCTATTACAGAAAATGAAGCTTGATGCTGTATTCCACAATTTAACTGATTTTTTTCAACAGTAAACCATATCTCATGGATGTTTATTGTAAAATGTAAAGTATCACTAGAATACTATTTTAAAACTGGTTGCTTACTGAGCTATAACATAGGTTTGCAAAGCCATTTGACTCACACAGTGACTTGGCAAGCATTTTTGTTTTAATCAGGTGTCCCTGCGGCTAAAATAACCTTTATACAGCATAAACAAACTAGACTGCCAGAAAGGTGCTTTCTGACAAAGTAAGGTGCACAGAAGCCAAACGATTCAATAACGTTGTCAACCAAAAGTTATATTATAGCTTAAACTCTAAATGAGTGTGATGGGACAGGGGCACTGCAATTTTAAATCAAATGGTATTTTACAATGTAGTTTCCACATAACATGGCCCCATTCAGCCATGTATTTTTCATGAATTAAAAAAAATATATAAACATTGTTTAATTTTCATGTAGTTTGTGCATTCCTTCTTAATATGACTGCTGGTGTTGCCTTTGACAACTTGGAGTTGGCAGTTTCAATTAGCCAATACACAATATACTTTCTGTTTAATAAAAACACTGAAGCTTAATTCAATATTTACACAACATGTTTATTACAAGGTACACTTTCCTTACACCAGTCTGCAATATTTTCTCCACCTCTCTTGTGGCACAGAACATACTGTATTAACAAGCCAACATTAAAGTAGCTAGGGGATCATTGTATTCATTTTGAAGTATAACAAATTATAATAATGCAGAGTAGGCTACTTAAACGCGTAGCAAGTTCTTAGTAATTTGGGGGTTTATTCTTGTCAATCATCATTTTCATTTGTTAGCACAGGATTTTACAGGACAGATAATACAACAGAGATTTGCATAAACAGAAGAAAAATATATTGAACCAGGATCACCAAGTACTTCCGTCCTTCATCCATTCATACCAAGTGCTATTTGAGGGATCAGTTTACAAGACAGCATGGCAGACATTAGTCACCCTGTTCCTGTAATAACCCAACTGCACAGTCCCTAAGTGTAACGTTAGAGTGTATTTAAGAGGAAGCCACATTTCAAATCAATACAGTCTGCCTTATATACCTGGATTACATTCCGCTGAGTAATGCCCACTGGGAAGCATGGCTGTGTACGATGCCGGCATGTTTCCTTCCATTTCATTCCCAGATGCACCTTCCAGGTGTGCATAGTAATAATAAAAAAGAACAAACATGGCTCTATTGATCAAGCACAGCAGTCTGTGCCATTACTAGTCAGATGCTTAATTGGTCAATGCTGCTTTTTCATACCTTGATTTCGTTTTTTTCATATAGTGCATTTTTAAATTCAGCTTTTTTTTTATTTTTTTTTTTAGATCTGTTCGCAAAGCTGTAACAGGATTATTTATGCTCTAGATGTCCAA
Organism: Acipenser oxyrinchus oxyrinchus; assembly: GCA_030684275.1. NCBI lineage: Eukaryota > Metazoa > Chordata > Actinopteri > Acipenseriformes > Acipenseridae > Acipenser > Acipenser oxyrinchus. Next base: position 13,536,092 of record CM060259.1, on the reverse strand, counting down.
ATACCTGGGGATCAAATACTGATTTTTAATTTTTTTTTGTGTCTGTTCCCCAGTACCGTAATTTGTGATGCGTTCACAAAGACAGATTTTTTCAACTTTTTCAATGAGAAACTACAGATTGTAAGTCCTTATGTAAGTAAACTGAAATAGCTCCAGATACATGCAAATATTGAGTTAAATTGTATAACGTTCCACAGTATCTGTTTAGGTAACTACCTGTCTCTAAAGATGACACTTCCCTTGAAGATACTAAATGTGTCTCTGTGGCATCTTTCATCAAGGAGGAGTCCAGGGCTTGTAACCAGAAGGTCACTGGTTCAAATCCTACCTCTGCCACTGACTGACTCACTGTGTGACCTTGAGCAAGTCACTTAACTTCCTTGTGCTCCGTCCTGCGGATGAGATGTTAAATCAATGTCCTATTGTAAGTGACTGCATATAATACACAGTTCATAGCCTACCTCTGTAAAGCACTTTGTGATGGTGGTCCGCTATGAAAGGCACTATATAAAAATAAAGATATTATTGTTATTATCTGCACATGCAGGACTGCTTTGCCATTAATAATATGTTTTAAGGCATTACATTTGGTAAAATAAAGTTCTAACAATTCATAAATATACAAATAAGGGAAGAAAACAATTGAAAATGCAGCAAGATTAACAGTGCCTGATCTTTTTATAAAATAGCATTTCTGACATTTATTCTAAAATATCTGAAATGCTCCATGAGAATTTGAGGGAGGGCTGATCATAGGCAATTGGTTAGCATGAGCATGTGGAACAGTCTCAGAAGTGATGACTCCCCAACCCCTCCACTTCTCTGAAGGAATTAGATTTATTGCACACTGAGAAATACAGAAATGTGAACACACTGCTGCCATGTCAAATCTGTGCTGTTCTGGCTGCCCCATACCCAATACTAAACAGTTTGGCATCTGTTTCAAATTATTTGTCCAATCCCTGTATATAGTATGCATAATATTGTTTGCAGATGGGACAGAATATCCATTAACCTGCTTTTTCAGTTTCTCGAATGGATATCCCCAGACTCTTAGCCTTTTACGACACTGCATTCATAGGCAGGTTTCCAGATGTTCACTGCTAGCAGACTGCTCAGCTGAATGCCTCAATATACAAAGCGGAGGACAGATAAAAAAAATAACCTTACTTCACCAATTAGAACACAGCTACTGATAACAAACCAATGTGTGTCTAAACGAAAAGTCTAATACAGATAGATAAAGAATACCATTTAATGTAAAAGTATGTATCCAGAGACTTGAGTTCAAAACCATTCTGCAAAGAAGAAAGCCCCAGTAAACAACACTGTATTTCTCTACAACATGTAAGGAAATTGGTGGTGTTTGTGCAAGGATCTATGGTAACTGTAAAAAAAAAAAGCAAGATTAAAAAGATACAATAATTTGCTCCCGAGTGGCGCATCCAGTAAAAGCACTTGCTAGAGTGCAGGATGCGCTCTATAGCCTGGACGTCGCGAGTTCGAGTCCAGGCTATTCCACAGCCGACCGTGGACGGGAGCTCACCGCGCACCAGCGACCCCTGTAGTCTGGCCGGGCGCCTGCGGGCTTGCCTGTAAGCTGCCCAGAGCTGCGTTGTCCTCCGACGCTGTAGCTCTGAGGCGGCTGCACGGTGAGTCTGCAGAGTGTAAAGAAGCGGGCGGCTGACGGTACACGCTTCGGAGGACAGCGTGTGTTCATCTTCGCCTCCCGAGTCAGCGCAGGGGTGGTAGCGGTGAGCTGAGCTGAAATAATTGGGCATTTCAAATTGGGGAGAAAATAATAAAAACTAATTGGCAATGACTAAATTATTTTAAAAAAAGATACAATAATTTGCCTGTTTGCCAAGATTTCCACAAAACAGTGGACTAAAGGCTGTATGAAGAAAATCACTGTGAAACTGGAGTGGGCCGCCACACTGGGAAGCTGGGCAAAATGGAACATAATACTGAATGCTTTAATAAAAACAAGTGCTTTTTGTTCGTTGTATTCTGATAATATTCTGATCTGCAATGCCAGTGAAATCATTCATAAATAAATGCACATGTTTCTAAAAGAAACAAAAAAAAGGTTGAACTCGGGTCTGCATATATGGTGTGGTTTGACAGCTCTTAACAGCTAGTCAACTTTGTCTCAAGATAACAGAACACTTGGTTTGTTGATCTGTGTGTGAATCAAAAATAAATCTGACCTCTGTCTCTGTGTATGATTGCTACAGGCTTTGTATTTACTTTGGCCGCGGCTAATCAACACATTTTCCGTTCTTGAAAACATAAATAGTGTGTTGCTGTTTTTAGTTTAAAATAGTGCATTGCTACTTGAAATAATCAAGACTGATTTCAGATGAAGTGTCTTCTATCAAGATCTCCTATGGTTTTCAACATTTAAAGCATCTTCCACCTCAAAAGGACGAGATGTGAAAACATTGTAATTATCTTCTGTATCAGAGGATGACCAACTGACAGAATGTTTCTGCTTATTTTATTTTAAAATTAAAGTCTACTACAAATTATTGTGAATATTTTATGTTACCATATTTTACTTATATCCTTATTTGTCTTCCTCTTTTTAATGAGGGAGTTGTGTTAGATACACACTTAGATATGCAGATAATATAAAAGGATTTTCTATCACTGGGTCTTTTAGTCTTAGCTTAGCATAGCTTTGGTATATTGGTTGTATCAGATACTACGCTTAGTTCTCTGTGTGAATGGTTGTATTATTTCATTACTCTGCTCACACAGGACTCCTTGGTGATCTCAGTGGTTATTTACTGAATGTCTGCTTGCAATAAAATATTAACCCTGCAATTTATCAGTGATTCCTGGAAGCTGGGCTCCATCATATTGCCCTGAAAACCCTAAACACTTCCGTCCCAATGCCTGCTCCTTGTGTGTTCCTCTAAGCATTTACTGCTGGGCCCTTGCAGATGAAGGATATCTTGTAATGACACACTAGCACCCTCTCTGAGTGTAAGTCTGGTGTACAGCCAGGAAATAAAATAAATAAATAAATAAAACAAGTACAAGGTTCTGGTCATTCACATAATTGGTCGATTTTGTTGGTCAATGTAGTCATAAAGAGCTAAATAACATTAGTAAAAACTATTGAATGCGAACAACCAATCAGCTTCCAGATCTAGCGGGCTTCTATTTTGCATAGATGCTAAACATACTTTCTCACGCTGGTCTAGAGACAAGCGAAATCGTGTCTGTGACAGGTCACCGTAATGAAGGCTCAATTCGCAACTACTGGATAGCAAATCAACAGGAAAGACACGATTGGTCCACAATTCTGTCATCAACTGGATACAAACAACACCATCCCTCAAAACCAGCCAGTCAAACTGCCAACCTTGTTTCAGTTGTTTCTGCACCAGCCAATCCACTCCCTGCCAGCTTGAATGACGCCCCGCCTCCAACAACAAGTTTCGAGTCCGACTCAATACTACACGGACGACTCAACAATTGTACATGTCCAGATAAATTATAATAAGAAAGAGTACGACCCCAATAAATAAATATGTTAGCTAAATAATAATAATAATAATAATAATAATAATAATAATAATAATAATAATAATAATAACGTTTTCTCTGCGTGTATGTCATTTTTCTATTCTAATTATGTTAGGGACTATTTTCCTCAGCGGAAGGTTACCCGGCGAAATATCAGAAGTTAAAACTAGGTTTTAAAGGTTTTTGTTTGTTTGTTTGTTTTTTTAAAGAGAAAATAAAGAAATAAATCGTTTTCTAATATCGATAGAGCCCTTTCGATGTGGGCTGTACTGTGTGGTAGATGGCCTTGACTTTCGTTAGTGCCCTCGCTTGTAGCTCGGGATGCATAACTCCAGTTGCGGTCATCTACCACACGGTAGAGACCGCACCGACGGGCTCTATCGTTTAAACATTGACTGGTGTATTGCTGCTTTTTGTACCCCATGGAATTCTGTATCCCCTGTGATTTCACGACTGCGCAGATGCGTTTTTTTCCTTTTTGTTCTTTTTGTTTTTCAAAAGACAGATGAACGGGAACGCGCCTTGCTCTATTCTCCCTCACTGAAACAGTGATGAACTCGGTCACTTTGACTTAGTTTGAGGCACGAACGCGTCACTGATTCGATATTAATTTAGAATGGAAGTCACAAAAATTAGCACAAATATTAGGAAGCGTGCCTTTATTCTTTATTTTAATCTTCTGTTTGGTTTCTATGTAAGGCTTTCGGGAGGTGTCTCTTCCTCCCTCAGTATATGCTGCACAGACATTGTTATTTTCATACTGGAAAATATATGTAAACATAGTGTGTTCTTTACTTCTATGCAATATCGTTCTCTGTACACAGCAAACTTTTCGATGTATTCTGTATTTAATTTAGACATTGAAACATGTTTTACATCTAAACCAAAGTCAATTTGACCAATACTTTTACTTTAGCTGTATTTGCTTTTTAAATACTACAACAATAAATAACCCAAATAAGCTTTTTTGTTGTTGTTGTTAAAATTAAGAAACAAAAACATAGAAAAACAGATTTTATTATTACGTTATAGTATCTCATGCTATATGGGGGTCCCCCAATACTCTACATAGGGGTGAGGCTGGGGGGTTCAGTATTCCATAGCTGTTGTGAAGCTATGGAATTCTGTATCCCCTCACACTGTAATTAAAACACACACATTTTAGGATGATAAGTGTACAGTGTTATTGTAATTTGTTCAGGCATCAACATATTTTAACTAAACTTTCAGGGAGAACAGTTTATTTGCATATACCGTAATGCTGCTTTATTTTGCTAACTACTGCTGCTGTCTAAATAAAATAATAATCTTCATTGATGCAACTTGTTTATACCATTCCTGGCAGGCACTCAAGAATATCCATTCTATTAATTACACCTCAAAGGCTAGCAAGGTCATTTTAAATTGTACAGAAGAAGCATTAATATGAATAATTGCTCATTGAAACTAAAATAGAACTGCAATACACATAGATCACTATGTAAAACAAAGCTGTAAAAACAAGTCAGACTATATAACTCACATAACTTAGACCTAAATCAATATTGTAATAGGAACTGGAATACATTTTTACATAGAACAGATTTCAAAGCCTTCCTAAACCATTCAAAATAAAACATACCAGTATATTTGAGTGAAAATCGCTAAGAAAAGAAAAATCGCTAATTATAAATTATATATAAATTAAATACAGTGTGATTAGAAAGTATAAGTTTACCACATCAATGCAACATCTCATTGATGTAGTAAACTTACTTTCTAATCTCTCTCTCTCTCTCTCTCTATATATATATATATACACACACACATGCATACATACATACATACATACATACACACAGTGCAGTCTGTTCAAAAGAATTACTGATATTAGAATCAACCGCATATAGTGATCAAAACCACTGGGACCAAATCATTCCTATACTAACCAATGTAAAATAATCTGCTTGTAAGAATCAAGCAAGCTGCTTATAAGAATCATTTCGGGGCAAACTGACTACATGTAATACAGTACTGTATCAAGTGCAATGACGTGTACAGCCAATAAAGCTGTTTTTGAATTTGATCACATCTCGCGTAATTGTTTGTAATTAGACAGTGAGTGCGCCGCTGCATTGTGCAGGTATGTTTTTTGCGTTGTCTGTTAGAGATTTTTTTTTTCTTTCAATAAAGTGAATACACATTCATTGAATACATACTGAGTACAGCAGTGTTATTGTGTGATATGCATGTAGAGGGAGTGGGATTGCAGCGTGATGCATTGGAGGAGGCGGAGGTGGGGGGGAGGATTGCGGAGTTTTGCATCTCCTCTTAATGAGATTTGCATTGCAACACAAAATAAGTAAGCCACAGATGCTTAAATGCAGTGGTAGTCCTGACAGTAAGATACTGTACTGTAATGTCATTTTAATTCAAAGGCCATTACACGTAACACCGCAGGGCAGTTACTAGTATACTATAGTAAAATAGGATTCTGCAGCCTTAAGTAAACATAATCATGATCATATAGCAAGTTGCTTACCCACGAGGACTTGTTTTGATGTATTGTTTATACACATAAACGTTGTCATGCTTTCGTATATTTTTACTTTCAAATTTAAAAATATATAGTAGCAACCTGGACAATTGCTTTGTTGCAGGAATTGTTGTCTGATCAGTTTGTCCAGGGTCTTGCAATGTGGTATCCTGTAAGCACAAGCAGCTCTGTAATTACTCCTGGAGTTTCAGAACCCTCCATTTGTGTGAAAAAATAGCATTCCATTGTTTATCAGTGCTTTTGGGATGGTGGTAGAGGGCACAGCAAGTTTGTTGTTGTTTTGCTATTTATTTTATTTTTATTTAGCACGTTCTTATCTCAAACTCAGCTGTGGGTTAACACAAAATGCAAGACAGGTTGTTTATAATTAGACTTGCTACTCTCTACCTGCCTAAAGCTGTAATTAACATTGTTAAACCATCTCAATTTCTTAATTACATCACGGATATCTGACCATGATGAAAGAAGCTGAAACATGCTGAACAAAACGGATTGCTTTACACTCACTGTAAGAAAGATCACTACACTACGCACAACTTGTTTCATAAAATAAATACATTCTGCCTCGAGAAGCACATAACAAATGCAGAATTAGCAAGAAATAATAGGGGTGATTCATTATGTGTTTGAATTAAAAAGGATACAATATAAATTGGTGCTATGGAGCAATGAACCTGCTGGCAGGGGTCTCCAATCCTGGTCGTGGAGGGCAGGTGTCCCTCCTGGTTTTTGTTCCAAATGTGCACTAAATTACTTAATTGGACCAATTATGTGCTTATTGGAAGCTTAATTGGTCCAATTAAGTAATTTTGGGTATAGTTGGAACACAAACCAGGAGGGACACCAGCCCTCCAGGACTAGGATTGGAGACCCCTGGGGCCGGTTGTACTAAAGGGATCCAATCCAGGATCCAGGCTCTGATCTTGATCCAGGCTCTGATATTGATCCTATGATGTTTTGGGTTGCACTAAAAGGGTCAGAGCTGATCTGGAGCTCAGTTTCAGCTCAAAATCTGATCCTATTTCGATCTTGCTTCAGACCAAGATCAGAGTGGGATCACAGCTTCATTGAACGTTTTATAAATGGAGAAATTAAATGTTTTTACTGTTGAACAAAGGAATAAACAAAATAATGTAATTCCTCCATTTAAAACTCAGCTCTGATCCCAATCTGATCTTGCTCTACGGTTGATGGTTGCGAATTAAATGAATGAAACTGTTAAACAACGGAGATGTTTGACATAGCCTACAGCATCATAATACCTAAAGGAAACACTTTTTACAATTGCTAAAAAGTCATCTTTAAATAAGCACACTGTATTTAGATAATTGATCAACATAACGGTAACTTATAAATAACATAACGGTAACTTATAATAAATATTTGCAGGATTTCACAAAAATATTTCCCTCAGATTATTATATGAAAACAGAGATACTTTAACGTTGTAGAAAACATTAACGTTATCTAAGTAACGGTGCATTTAAAAGTAGCCATAAATACTATATTATGAAAATCAGTCAGGTCTATAATATATCATTGCGTAATATAGTACCTAAGAACATAAGAACATAAGAAAGTTTACAAATGAGAGGAGGCCATTCCGCCCATCTTGCTCCTTTGGTTGTTCGATGCTTCTTGAAGGATTCCGGGGTGTCAGCTTCAACAACATTACTGGGGAGCTGGTTCCAGATTCCCATGATTCTCTGTGTAAAAAAGTGCCTCCTATTTTCTGTTCTGAATGCCCCTTTATCTAATCTCCATTTGTGACCCCTGGTCCTTGTTTCTTTTTTCTGGTTGAAAAAGTAGACCTGACTGAGTGACGATGCCTCATAACTAAATATTATTACACATGTTTTGTTTGTTGACAAAGTCATACTGGCATTATGAGTTTGAGTTGGAGAGATATTTGGAGGAAACGCATACAGATTCAAAAAGGCAGGAGCCTATGTCAATTCCTTCAGACATCCCACCTATCAATCCACCAGAATACCAAATGGAGGACTGTGCACCTAAGTGGAAAGAAGTAGAGCAAGCTGTGAAAAAAGCAAGGGCTTCATCATCTCCAGGGCCTAATGGAGTTCCGTACAGAGTGTACAAGAGTGCTTCAGGAGTTCTACGAATCCTGTGGAAACTGATGAAAGTAGCATGGGAAAAACAGGTTGTACCAAGAGCATGGCGCCGAGCAGGTGGAGTCTTTATACCTAAAGAAAAGATTCTAGCAGCATCAGTCAGTTTAGCCCTATTTCCCTATTAAACGTAGAAGGCAAGATTTTCTTCAGCATTATTGCTCAGAGATTGTCAACTTACCTATTAAAGAACTGCTTCATTGACACTTCAATACAAAAGCGGGCATTCCAGGTTTCCCAGGATGCTTAGAACACATCAATGTGATCTGGCAACAAATTCAATCAGCTAAAAGGAGAGGAAGGAGCTCCATATGACATTCCTGGATTTGGCTAATGCATATGGTTCAGTGCCACATGAACTTCTTTGGGCAGCATTTGATTTTTTCAGTGTACCAATGACAATAACAAATCTAGTGAAAGCCTACTTTGGAGATTTGCAATTTAGTTTTTCAACTTCAGAATTCAGCACTACATGGCAATGCCTAGAAGTTGGAATAATGGCAGGATGCACCATTTCTCCACTGGCTTTTACCATGGCAATGGAAGTAATCATTAGGGCATTAAAACGGGTAGTGGGAGGAGAGCGCTTGGCTTCTGGAATACGACTACCACCAATTCGAGCATACATGGATGACATGACAACCATGACTACAACAGTAGCCTGCACTAATCGGTTATTGGGCAAGTTAACCAGTAACATTGAATGGGCACGAATGCAATTCAAGCCCATTAAATCAAGGAGCATCTCTATAATTAAAGGTAAAGTAGTAGATAAAACGTTCTTCATTAATGGTGAGGCAATACCAACAGTGTCTGAGAAGCCAGTGAAGAGCCTTGGGAGATGGTACGACGGGGATCTAAAGGACACAGTTCGTGTGGGAGAAGTTAGACAACAAGCTGTGGAAGGGTTGAAGAGCATAGACAGCAGCGCTTTACCAGGCAAACTAAAACTCTGGTGCTTTCAGTTTGGCCTACTGCCAAGGTTGCTGTGGCCACTGACTGTGTACGAGGTTTCTGTGACAACAGTAGAGAAGCTGGAAGCTTTAATCAGTTCACACATCAGGAAATGGTTGGGAGTTCCACGCTGCCTCAGCAGAGTGGGACTTTATGGTAAAGGAATACTGCAGCTACCTGTCTCCGCTCTAACCGAGGAGTTTAAGTGCCAAGGTCCGACTGGAAATGACATTAGTAGAGTCACGCGACAAATGCGTAAGGGAGGCAGCACTTGTGTTGAAAACTGGAAGAAAGTGGGTGGCAAAGAAAGCTGTGGAGGATGCAAAGGCTGCCCTTCGAATTGGTGATATCATGGGGCAAGTTCAGCATGGAAGAGGGGTCTTGGTCTCAGTTCAGCTCCTCCTACATGGCACAAGGCAGCCCCAGCGCAACGGAGGAAGCTTGTAGTCAACGAGGTGCAAAAGCAGGAGGAGAGGATGAGGTGTATAAAGGCCATTTCCCAGGGCAAGCAGGGAGAATGGATGAGATGGGAGAGTGTGGAACAACGCAAGATTGGCTGGCAAGACCTATGGTCAATGGAACAGAGCAGGATCAGTTTCCTTATAAGGTCAACATATGATGTTCTCCCATCACCACAGAACCTAAACCTCTGGGTAGGAGAGGATCCCTCATGTCCTTTGTGTTCATCACCTGCAACATTAAGGCACATTTTGACAGGATGTAAGGTGGCTCTTAGCCAAGGACGGTTTACTTGGCGCCATGACCAGGTGCTGCGATGTTTGGCCTTAGCATTGGAAGACAAGCGTAACATGACCAATAAGTTGCCACCTGTTCCATCAAAACATTACACACAAAAGACAACATTCCTCCGCCCAGGAGAGCAACCACCAAGAAAAGGTGTTAAAACCAATCCTCGCCCAGGACAACTGGAAGCTGCTAGAGACTGGAAAATGCTGGCGGATGTTGGTCAACGGCTTATTTTTCCACCTGAGATTGCCACCACAAACCTTCGACCAGATATTGTCTTGTGGTCTGGATCAGCACGCCTTGTTCACCTGGTGGAGTTAACAGTGCCATGGGAGGATGCTGTAGATGAGGCGATGAGAGGAAGAAACTGCGGTTTGCTCAACTAGCCACTGAAGCGAACAGCGAGGATGGAGAGTCTGGGTTTACCCAGTGGAAGTGGGATGTCGAGGATTTGTGGCACACTCTACAACCCGGTTTCTCAGAGATGTCGGATTCAATGGCCAAGAGTTGCGTCGCACAGTGAAGAACTTATCTGAAGCAGCAGAGAGGAGCAGCAACTGGCTGTGGTTGAGACGGAAAGATTCTGGCTGGGGATCTCAAGCACAATAGAAAGAAAGAAAGGCTGATATACAGGTAAGTAAGCTGGGCTGAGTTGAGTGGGGACGGAGGGGGTGATGCTGGGACGCCAGAATCACCGCCGATCCCTCTTGAGGTGTCGGGCTAGTCGACGAAACACCGAGGATGGAAGGTGCCCACTTGAAGACCCCAGAGATGTACCCTACTTAGCTCAATCCAGACGGTTGTCATGCTGATGCGCTGGGGAGACCGCACTATGGTTGATCCCGGAGCCAGCATCGCAGCCGCTGTGTGTGCTGATGCGCTAGGGAGGCAAAATAAGCTGATCCCTGGAGCCAGCATTACACTTCAGCCATCAACACCAGACAGAAGGATATCTACATCATCATATGGAAGGAAGCGCAAATGGATGGAGACACATATGGATCACATTAGTTTACTGTGAAGCTACGTCTTAGTTGGTGCTTATCTTGGCGAGAGCCAAGTTCAAATCAGCATGAAGTTTTAACATCTACTCTCATGTAATGGAAATCATTATCGATTACAATTAAATCATTGGTTGAATCAGATTGAACACTGTCAGTTTTATTATTATTATTATTTTTAAATGTTTTGGTCAAGTCCCTTTTTTTTCTTAATGAGCTTATCTTCTCTGACAGCCTCGATCTCCCCCTATCCGCTACATTTTTCCAGTGGCTGCTATCATCAGCCCTTGATTCAATTTGCTCAAAATGTGTTGATAATTTGCCCTGAACCGATGCTGCAGCTAGCTGTTTGTGTGTTTGGTGGCTAACTTACCGCTGTAAAAAATACAGCATTATGAGTGTAACCGTCAGAAAATACACACGACCGTGAACGGTAACATTTAATATAAACTTTTTAGAAGTTATTATAAATGTAGTTGTTGCTTCTAATGGTTCAGGTATAGACGGGCTTTTATTGTTTTAAATTAAATGTACTTGATATTCTGACATTCAGAATATTTGCTTCTCATTGGTCAGTTTCCCTAGTTACGGTATGCGCAGAGCCAGAATTGGATCAAAAAATCGGATCTGCAGAGCCTGCTCATGATTCGTTTAGTACAGGGGTGCCGAATCCTAGTCCTGGAGGGCCGATGCCCTCCTGGTTTTTGTTCAAACTGTACACTAAATTGATTAATTGGACCAAATAAGCTTCTAATAAGGGCTTGATTGGTCCAATTAAGTAATTTAGGGCACAGTTGCAACAAAAGCCAGGAGGGACATCGGCCCTCCAGGACCAGGATTGGGCACCCCTGGTTTAGTACAATGCCTTCTCAAGATCCGGCTCCAGTGAGCCCAGATCCAATCCTGTTTTTTGATCTCGTTAGTACAACTGGCCCCTGATTGAGACAGTTATTAGGTGGCACAGGTTGATACATTTAACCTGTGGCATTCTATCAATATCAGGATTGCCTATGGATTGTTAGAAGTATCATCTACAACAAAGTATAAATCTAGGCATTAAGTAGGTCACACAGATTGATACAATTAACTTGTTGTCATTCTAGCACTCTTGCATTTAACCGTTTTATGGCCAGTGTAAATGTTGGAAGGACGGTACCAGGGCTTCTCAAACTCAGTCCTGGGGACCCCCTGTGTCTGCTGGTTTTCATTCCAACAGAGATCTCAATTACTTAACTATACCCTTAATTAAACTAATAATTTGCTTAATTAGACATTTTTACTTGTTTTCAGCTCTTAAACAGTTGCAGTTCAAGTTACTTATCAAATGTTATAGCTAACTTGAAATATGCAACAGTTCAAGAGCTGAAAACAAGTTTTAAAAAATGGTCTGCTACTTGTTTGTGGAGTATTTCTGTGGAATTAGTATTTGAAGAAAGACAAGCTTCATTGTCAGTACTGCAGTTATTAGTCTCATCATTTGAATTTATTTTTATTGACAAAAACCGGATAGGCATGGAGTGTAAGATATTTGAAAGCGAATGGGACTGAATGTAAAACATCACCAGGTTCATAATTCTTGATATAAATACCCCCCACATTGTAGTCCCATGGAGGTCAAGGTTGCCTCAATTGCTATTACTAACTTGACTTGTGTTTTTCAGACACAATAAAACCGGATCAAACACATGAAAAACACACGCCAACCTTGGCCTCCATCGGTTTTACAGTTGTGCCTATTTGCTTTGTGCTGGGCAAGGTTGCCCCAATGGTTTCTTGAAACTTGGCTTGTGTGTTTGATATCTCCACTTTAAATGGCGGGGCACTTTTGATAACTTGGCGTTTTTTCACATTTCCAATGTCTTTTTGTTTCAGATATGTTATACGCATGGGGCATATTGTGAAGATGCTAGCGTTGCCAAGTAAAATCCTTAAATCCCTTTGGACTCACAAAAAGCTTGGTGAAGATGCTATTCAAATCTTACTTGCATAAACAATAACACATACTGAGTTCATTTTGCAATAGAGAAGATATATATATATATATATATATATATATATATATATATATATATATATATATATATATATATATATATATGATTTTGTATTATCCTTTTGTGATATCTCCTGAATCTACAGCTTAGCTTGAAATGATAAAAAGGTGACGTGGAAGACATTTCCTTGAAAAGCTTGACATCTGAGCAAGCACACAGTATGCTGGATATAAGTCCATAGCCTAAGGCTGTAAGGTTCCATAAATGTTATCAGACAAGCCTGATGTTAAAGAATGACTAATAAAATAACAGACCCAAAGGGCTGAACCATCTAGCTGTGTTTGTCACACCAGGATGCTTACAAGCTTTCTTGATTGCTCATCAGTCTCCAACATGATGTTTTATTTTCAGGCATCTCACTAAAAAGCAGCTTGTCGGGCGACGTGGTGATTAAGTTTCAAACAGTTACCATAGTCAGTATTAATATTGGAAATTCAGCTCTTAGCAGGACAGAATGGATTCAGCTGCTGATAAAATTGTTAATTTAATAATGCCCCAACGTTAATAAAGCAACTACAATGTAGTATAATGGCTCCCTCTGGTATTTGTACATAGCCGATGGACCCCTGGAACCAATTCAATGGGATATGACCACGTAGGAACATGGAGATATATCGAGATCACTCTCCATGTATTGTGTCAAATCTCCTTGCTTAAAGCACAGTAACTTAAATTAATGCATTTCTATATGAAATAAATATTTAGTAATCAGAGGGAAATATTATTATTTGTTTATTTAGCAGACACCTTTATCCAAGGCAACTTACAGAGATTAGGGTGTGTAAACTATGCATCAGCTGCAGAGTCATCTACAATTACATCTCACCTGAAAGACAGAGCACAGGGAGGTTAAGTGACTTGCTCAGGATCACACAATGAGTCAGTGGCTGAGGTGGGATTTGAACCGGGGACTTCCTGGTTACAAGCCCTTTTCTTTAACCACTGGACCACACAGCCTCCTATACAGCCAAATAACAAATATTTTTTTCCATACACATTATGGCGCCACAGATATCCTATGCACAAACACAGTAAATGAATGTGGTTAACAGTGTGCAGGTGCAGGAATGCAGCAGTGATCAATGAACAGACAGACAATGATAATCCAGGTGCAATGATATTTTATTTGTAAATCCAATGGTCTGATGATACAAAACACAGTAAATAATAATGATAACAACCAATACAGCGGTGTGTATTGCTTCATTGTAATCCACGGGTTGGTCCCGAAATAATAACAGTCCTGATCTTTTTACACCCACACATAACACAAACACAATCACCAGTCCACAGTGTGTGCTCTAGTGCTCGTGGTGCAAATACAGTTTAAAATGAAATAAAGTTGTCTGGGTTTAGTGCTGGCCTTTAGTGACAGCTCCAGATCGTGTTAGCCGTCTAATAATAACAAGTATTCGTTAGACACGACAAAGAAAACAACCAAAACACTCACGACTACAACACAGGTCTCCTTCCGGTTCAGCTTTTAACCATAACAAGGAACAGATCACTTTGCTACACCCCCTTTTGTACCGTCAAACACGACCCCTTGGTTAACTAGTGCAACCGCTCCTCCAATCCGCGGCTGCCACGTCGTTTCCCTTCTGGGTGGATGATTTAGTGTGTCATAGCTCCGCCCCCTTTCTAGATGACCGACTTCCTTCTAAACCTAGGAATGAATTGTCTGGCCATGCAGTCCAGGGCACTCTTTACACAGCGCCCTCACAGGTCGGGAGACAGATTTATCACCATGAATCATTCTGTCTCTGACACAGGTACATTTTTCAAAAGCAATGATTATAAACTGCATTCAAGAAACTCATTAAGAATAGGAAAAAAACAGGATGTGCAGGACCAATTCTACAGAATTTACAGACTGCTGCATGTTATGCATTAGCAATTTGGAACATAGGCACTACTTGAACTAAGAGCGTGGGAGGCTAAATGGATTGGCCATGACATTCTCTCACCAGTTTTATTCAGTAGGGACCATTTTTTTATGTGTACATGGTTACAATATTGTGACTTATTAATTACTTTCATGTCCCCTCCCTCCTCCCCAAGAGAGGTTCTGGGGATTGGGGTGTGCTATAAATGTGGAGAGGAGGCCAAGCAGATGCATTCTCAGGATAAAGATGTTTGGGATAAAACATGCATAAGACGTACACACCTACAGAACTATATGAGCAAACCCGCAAAAATATGCATCTATTTTATTATTAAAAAGAGTAAAGCAGATGCAGACTCTGATAAAAAAAAGCAAACAGATCAAGTTCCCAGCCATCTTTATTGCCTGTCACACTTATTGGATTCATGTAACGCTGCAATCCGATATTAGAACTGTCCTCACCCCTCAAATGAAACCAGCTGGCATGTGATAACACGAGAACGATG
The DNA here is from genome assembly GCA_030684275.1 of Acipenser oxyrinchus oxyrinchus. Classification (NCBI taxonomy): domain Eukaryota; kingdom Metazoa; phylum Chordata; class Actinopteri; order Acipenseriformes; family Acipenseridae; genus Acipenser; species Acipenser oxyrinchus. The sequence goes on along the minus strand of CM060259.1, from coordinate 13,520,743 downwards.
GACAGCCCAAGTAAAACTGAATGGCTGGGCCTGTACCTGCCTGTTACAAAGATGGACTGGAGGTCTATCCACTGCACTGCCTTTCTGTGTATCATTTGAGAGTTTTTCTTATATAGAGAGGTCTGTTTGTCCAATTGTGATTAAATGTACTCCTTTAGCACAAATTACTGAGTGCCTCATTATTTTCTATGTATCTGGCTTCCACATTACCGAAGGTGTGAGAATGGCTTTACATTTAAACTATAATGGATCTAGAGGACATTCTGTTATGAGTGTATAATAATCTAGGGCAATATGGAGGCAATCTGTCTGTCTGTATTTGTGTCAAACTTACATACATGAAGTGCTCATCATAAAGAAATAAAGGAGTCAGCTTATCCCAGGACAGTAAAAATTAATAAAAGAAAATGCTTTTCATCCAGAGACTAAATTTGGCCTTGCACAGGCAGTTCCCTCTAAACACAATACTTCACTTCAATGATTAGAAATATATGTACCCTTCTCTGGTTACACTGTTCCTATAAAAGGGCCTTTTTCTCTTCTTAGAAACAGCTGAATAAAACACCAATGTTATTTTTGTTGTTTTTTTTTATATATATATATATATATATATATATATATATGATTAAAAGTGATAAAAGCCCTTATTTCATTTGAGCAAATATCCAATTTGAATTCATTTCCTGTAGAATTGTAAAGAAAGTGCTCTCCTACTTCATTTTCAGTGCATAAACCTTTCCTGCAGCGCATATCGAAATGCCCACTGGATTTTATTCAACAAAAAAATCAATTAACTTAAGTGAACCTGGTTTTAGTACTGCCAATCAAAACTGTGATCAATTCAACATGTTTCCTTCACTGTCAGCCAACTTTATTAACAATGGAGGCAGACAGTTTTAAGATTAGGTTAGTAGACTGCAACACAACTGTCTTCTGGAAACGATCTGTTTATACATTCCAGAGAACAACTAAATCCATATCTGCAACCTAGACTTTGGAAATGCATTCATAAATTAATAAAGTGACTAGCTTTCATAAACTGTGAAATTATAGTTCATTATCCCCAGTGATGGCACCTGCACGCACGTACTGTATGTCACACAGAACTCCACTGCACCTCACATTGTGATGATACTTGCTCAGGACATTGTTTATCACAAGTTAATGAAGATATAAGTGACTTCACATAGTTTTTACGACACTTGATTTAATATTGTATAATTTATAAGGCTGTGGCTGGAGGTGTATGGAACCAGCATACTTGTTTCTTGTGTGCAGACTTGAACTTCTGTTGTAAATGCCAATATGTTAAATAGTTTAGACTTTACAAATAGAATCCACAGCATTCTTAAGTAATTAAATGATGATTTTATTTAATTTAGTAAGTAAAACTTCATAATTATGTAAATAATGACTTGGCAGCGTTGCCATAGCACCGGTTGTGGCCTGCATGCTGCTTCCAATCTATAGCACAATACACCAAAGGAGGTTATCTAGGGTAAAATAGTCCCTTGGAGAATATAATTTGTGAATGTTAGCTGGAAAATTAGGCAAACCGTGAAATACATTTCTGTTTTCAGTTTGCATAGAAAAGGATTTGAGCTTCAGGAGTGTAATGAGATACTGTTTTTTAGGAAACTTTTAGCAATGTACAATAAAGGACTGAAAAAAGACAGCGTTTAATAGCAACTTACTGAATTGTAAACAGAGCAAGACACCCTATCCTATTTAAATTCAGGCTGTGTGGACCAGTGGTTAAAGAAAAGGGCTTGTAACCAGAAGGTCCCCAGTTCAAATCCCACCTCAGCCACTGACTCATTGTGTGACCCTGAGCAAGTTACTTAACCTCCTTGTGCTCCGTCTTTCGGGTGAGACGTAGTTGTAAGTGACTCTGCAGCGGATGCATAGTTCACACACCCTAGTCTCTGTAAGTTGCCTTGGATAAAGGTGTCTGCTAAATAAACAAATAATAAAATTCACCTGTGTTTCCACCTCCTTTTCATTTCACCACCTTACAACATCTCTGAAACATTTGTACACCAATTTATGGTCCTGCCTCGGTTTGAAATGCCAAGAAATTCTTGAAGATATCCATTCTCAAAATGGGTTTAATATACTGTGGTAGATAACTTTATGCATTATCATGTTTTAGGAAAACAAATAAAAATATACAGGATTATTAACCAATTCAATGTAGGGAATATAAACATTAAAACAGACCCCAAAAGGAAACAAGTCATTGAATTGAACAATGCTTTGATGTCAGGGGTTCAATACACTCAGACTAAAATTATTTCCTGTTTTTGTTAACCGTCAATGTAAATGAATGTACAGTACAGCAGTAAGTGGTGACAAGATGGCGCCTGTACCACTGATTTAGGTCACGTGAACCTGTGGCCGTTCGCCGATCAAAGGTTGGCCAAACTGTCTCTATACTGTATATACAACTCTGACACACGTAGAAGCAAATTCGCTGCAACAAGCTTCTCTAGAAAGCGCTTCAGTAATATTACTGATTTCAGAACAGTATATTTGAGGTCTTGAGAGGACTTGTGTTTGACTTTGCACTTTTCAGTGTGTCTTTACAGGACTCATTTTCATCATTACAGGACTTATTTTCTTTATTGCTGCCTTCTGCAATTTGTTAAATGTTGTTATGCACATCATTTACCAACAGTGCACACAGTCCTATTTCAAATAAAAACCTTACTATAGCCACAGTCTCCTCAGACACCTTTTATTTGAAATGGTTCACTTTTTAATCAAAGTAGCAAGAAGCTAAATTCCAAATAAACTTGAGTGCAGTTAAAAATAGTGAGACATATTTCTTCTAAAATGCAATTGAAATGTTGCAGTCTATAGAAACTCAGCCATGCATGTGCGCATTTCTTTTTAAAACAATCCTGTAAACCTCTGGTGGAATGCCTTCTGCATACCAAGAAAACTTGCTTGCTAAGTAATTAACATCAACATCTAAAGGCATTATTTTGTATGTTGGGTGGAGAATTTATATTGCTAATAAAATACCAAGGAAAAATAGCTTTGTCATTAAGCATGTAGGGTATATAGGTTGCCAGTCTGAACAACTAAAAATAAACACAGAAAACGAGAATAGATAAACACTGAAAAACTGAAGACCTTATTACATTACCAAAACACAGAGAACACCTGTAAGAATATATGATGAAATGTTTGAGCACACCTGCAAAATATGACCCCCCACATAAGGTCTGCTACACTTTGAGGCCCCAGTTTAAAACAGAAAAGCTTTTGATGTCAAAGAGCCTATCTAACTCAAATACACAACACCAGACAGCAAATATTAGAACACGGAAACAGGGTGCATGACAACAAACGAACAACTGCGTTCACTGGGGCAAATAAATAGTAACATCTTATGTGCATTTACTATAGTTTAGAGCAGGGGTTCTCAATTAGTAACATCTTATTTGCATTCAGTATGGTTTAGAGCATGTGATTTAAGTTTCACCTTGTGATAATGGGCCAGCTTAATCACAGGGATTTACACCCGACAGCAAATTTGAGAATGGAAAATGAATGCAATACTAATGTTACATAACTACTAACAAAGAACTTTAAGTCATTGAATTGCATTTTCAAGTTGTTTGTTACTAGTTTTGTAAAATGGTAAGTATTTTACTGTAACCAAAACTGGAGGAAACTACCTTTTTGGTGTAAACAGTGTATTCATTCTTTGATAGAAGGTCTTGTCTATAAATACATAACCAGAGGAAGGCCTTGCTTGTTGGCTGAAGTGATACCATATGTTTAAGCAGCATCAAGATGCATGAAACAATATTTTCACATTTGCTGAGATGCTCGTTTTTATCTTCTATTACCTCTAAATGTGTTTTATTAGGCTGCATCAACCCAGATTTTTTTTAAATAACATTAACAGAGGATTTTCATCAGTTTAATGTGTGTCATTCAGTACTGAATTGTCTCCCCCAATCTTTTCTAACAGGTAGAAATGCCCCTGTTGTCTCTGCAACATGTGTAATCTACTAATCAAACATTTGATTATTGCCAGTTGCTATGGAAGTCACCATGTAAACGTTGATTTTATTTTAAAGATCAAGACTTGTCAATTTTCCAAAAGATGTGATTTTATTTAAGTATACTGTTCTTACATATCACTGTCCACTGCAACACACATCTGGAACTTAGTTATTTAAAACAAAAATAATCTACAGCACTACCCAGAAATTGAGAATATTGTATGAAGATTGTTTTGTGTTTAAGTATCATCATGACACAGCGATACTGTTTGCGGACAGAGTGCCGAATGGAGCGGAGAGACAGAGCTCAAGTTAAAGTTTAACTAGCTGGGATTGCAAACCAACCTCTGGACACTGAACCTTTGGAGTCTGATATGAGGACTGCAGAATAACCACAGTGACACGTCGCCAATCCACTAATCAAGGCAGGACTCTTCCGGGTGGTAATCTCTGAAATTGCTCAGGTAACTCATTTTTGTATTCAATTTATATTTACATCTTTTAAGATTTTGCCCTTGCATTGTTGTGTCTTGCACTGAATGGGATTCTCTTTGTGAATGTATATTTTAGCATTAACAGATTGTTAGTTTTTGTTCCAGAAAGTGATGCCTTATTCACCTGTGGTTAGTGAGAAGCATTGTGGATTTTGACTAAGCTCTGACTTTTGGCCAGTACAAGGGAGCAAGATGAGCAATTATAACCAGTCCTAGTGTTTGTACTGTATAATGTAGAACCTGTACATTATTTTTCTTTTACCATTATCTTTCTTTTTAGTTAGCATTACCAATTTGCAAACGCAGTTGGTGTTGTTTTAAAGGAAGCACATCATTAGTTTATTCCTTTGCACCATTTGAATGGTAATGTACCAAATAATGTATTCTGTTCACATATTTTTTTACAGGACTTGTAAACGTCTACCTATTAGAAACATTTTATGTAATGTCTGGTTATTTAAATTCTGGTCAGTGATTTTAATTGTCATTATAAAGCCTAATTGAAAGGTGTGATTAATTATTCATTCATGAACTTGATAACTTGCAGACATTTTTTGTGCTGTGTAAGACGTGTATGGAAAGTATTAGGGATTTAATCCAGACAACTAGCCTATTTGAATTGGACAGCTTTGTTTTACAAAAAGGAAAAGGTACAAGGAATTTGACAAAGAACATACTTATCATTGTTTGATTTTTGCATGGTTACTTAATTGCAACATTAACTCATTGACTATAACACATTAACCAGGCATTTCACTTTTTTTGTATACAGACGAATTAGGTATATTTTTTAGTATATTTCTGCCTCTGCGCATTCTTCTTTTACTGTTAGAATGACAGCACACAGTACTTCTTCAGTCATTTGGAACATGTTATGGTTAAATAAAAAGACTGCATGAAAAAGCAAACCATTTGTCCCAGTTTTACAGAAAAACTGCCTTCTATTAAATGTCATGCAGTTCCCATAGTCAAAGTCAAACAAATAGCTTGTTGTTACATGCTTGTTGCAGTTCCATTGCAGAAGGATGTGAAAGTATCCTTTTGAGGGTGTGGAACCAACTCCTCAGTAATGTTGTTGAAGCTGACACCCTGGGATCCTTCAAGAAGCTGCTTGATGAGATTCTGGGGTCATTAAGCTACTAACAACCAAATGAGCAAGATGGGCCGAATGGCCTCCTCTCGTTTGTAAACTTTCTTATGTTCTTATGTACACCTTTCTTCTAAAGGCTTGAATTTAGACAAACTATAAAAGTTTTTCTTGATATTCTACCATTTTAGAAAAGTGGTTGTCATTAAAAGAGGTATTATGTTTTTTTTGTTGTTGTTTTTTTTTACAGAAATATAAATACAAAACATAGGGAATGGTGTTAAACAAAGTCCTGCACACAAAAAAAAAAACATTATAACTTTACCTCTGCAAATGGCTGCTTACCTTTTCAAAGTGCATTATTGGAGATACATATATTTTAAAACTATTCAATTTTGAATATCAACTTTTATTTTTATTTTTTTACCTTATATGATATTCAGAGTTTCAGCTCTGGCCTCCCCTACAGTGATTCCTGGATATACACAAGTAGCCTTGCACAATGGCCTTCACCACCATATGTGTTTAACTTAAGTCAACAAACCTCAAAAACAGGTATTGATCTACACTAGATATGCCCCCCATCTAGTTATCTTGTTTATGCAAACGGTAACCAGGTATTTCCAGAGAGAACCTCTGTCAGGCAGTGGAGCTCTCACAGTAGCTTGCCCCCTGAAAGCAGAAAAAAAGTACACACATGCACAACATGGGATCTGATTTTATGATATTAAAGAGAATTCTAAGCCCCCTCCCTATCATTTTCTTGAGACAAGTTGCGTGACAGACCCCCCCCCCGTCGTTCTGATGGAGGAAGAGACATAACAAGCATCTGTAAGCAAATGCACAATGACTTACAATGAGACTCTGTGTGATCCGAAAATATAAATACAAAAATAATATGACAAGTATTTTAAGAAATGATGTTATCATGGAATTAGCAGATCTGATTCTCAATCATAAATTACTGTTCCATTGGTCTTTTCAGATCTCTAAGATTAAGGGTCTCACCAAATTAGAATATAATGCTTTCCATTTACTTAGACTGCTTTGTACAGGCTTTGATATGTTAAACTATAGACACTTGACTTGCAATTGAGGTTCTTTGTGCGAAATCGAATTAATATCTTATGTGCCACACAGGATTAAAGAAACATGAGAAGAAACCAGATGCATTTTAATTTTGATAATTTAAAATTATTAATTAGTATAATATAAACAAGGACTGTAACAGAAGTCAATTATGATCAAAACATAGCACAGAATTAACTTAAAAACAACAAATCATATTCATACTATCAAAACAACTTGATATTCAGATATTCAGATATTCAGATATATATATATATATATATATATATATATATATATATATATATATATATATATATATATATATATATATATATATATTGTTTTACTGACTAGTAATTTTAGTAATTCTAACAGTCAAAGGCAAAATTGGCAAAAGTACAGAACATCCTTGGTTTTAGGATCCATTATCTGAAGGATGGAGCTCTAAAAGTGCTGCTAGAGACTAACTGATTTTTAGAGTTTTTCTTTCTCTCTCAAGAAGCTATAAAAACAAACAGTCATTGTCGTTTTTATCTGCAAGTCAGTCATACATTTAGGTGTTAAGATCCAATAACCTTGATTTGTAGGAAGAAATACCACGAGGGCAGGATTCAGGACTTTAGGTAAGGTAGTCTCAGAGTAGTGTTAATCGGGATCTGTGAAACCAGCTGTAAAGGTTAGGCAACATTTCAGCTAACAGTTTTTTACAGTTCACAGACATTTAAACAACTGGACCAATACATTGTCAATGCAAGTCAGTGTTCTTTATCAAAACATTTAAAGACAGGATCATAACAATTCAAAACACACATGTGTGACAGACAGATTGGAATCCTAATCAGTTTAAAAAATGTTGTATGAAAAACACCTTACAATGTGAAAAGATTAAGACTCCAATATACTGTGCAACTTACTTCTTAATGAATATTTGACCAAACATGGCTGTTGTTTGTGAAATCCTTATCGGCATGAGAAAGTAGTAGGTTCTGCATATCTGTAGTGTTTTCAGCATATTTAAAAGACAAGGATAAACAGCAGACAGGTTATGTAAGAGTTAACCCTTTACCATTCCCCAGAAATAACAAGGTAAATACATATTTGCAAGGGAGCAATTTTTATTTGGATAGAGGGACTTTTGTGATTTTTGTGAATTAAAATGAGCATTCAAACTGGTGTGGAGATCATACCAACCTATCCTTCCCCACAAGCAATGGTAGCACCGTATACAAATCTAAATGATCTGTCCCATTTGCAGGGCCCAATTCCATTAACTTTTGGCTGGGGAATGTCAATTTAGGAAAACAATATACAGTGAAAACCAAGTATCCAACAGAGAATATTATCACTGCAACAAACTTTTGATGTGAAAATATTTTACTCCATTAGACAACTTCGTGTTCTTCCCATGTCATTTTAATTTGTTTTGAACTTTAATTTCAGTGAGCACCCATAATTAAGCTGATTTATTGCTGTTAATCACTCACAATGGAATCAAATCAAATATCCGGGGATGGACTGACAGGAACACAGAAAGAAGCAGCACTGCGAACATTGATCCAGCGCACAGGATATGGTTTGCTTCAGGTAGGAGTCTATCTATAGCAGCAATTGCAACTGAATATGACTACAACATTTCACTTTTGCAGGTTAGCCAGTTGTATGTATAGTCACACAAATTCACTTGGGTTTAAAAGGTTGCTTACTCATCCCCGGGCAAAAGTTTATCAAATAATTAAGTAAACTAGGGGAGAAATTCACAAAGCATTTTACTCCAACCATTCTTTAACACCTTTTACAAAAGTAGAAACAAACAACATAAGAATATCCAACAGCTTGTGAAATTGAATTCTTCTTTCAAGTTCTGTACCTTCATATGGTTTTCTATTTTCAGAAAACATGGTGACAATGGACATTTACTATGGGAACATATCTTAACTAAACAGTAAAAGAATGCCCCAGGACTGCATACTGCACAGATTTTTTTTTAGTTCCCCCAATTTAATCCTAGCATAGAATTAAACAAGAGCAGAGAACAGTAAACACGAGGGGCCCACCCCATATTATTTTTCACATAAGCTATGTTCATCGTTTAAACCTTAATACAGACATGCATTCAACCAAAAGCTTTGGCAATGGTAGCAACATACAACACAGCAATGCATGAACAAGTTTAACATTTTGTAAGTTTATCAAATCTACGCTAATTACACCCTACAGAAAAACCACTTTCATGTAAACCAGGGCTTCTGAAACTCAGTCCTGGGGACCCCGTGTCTGCTGGTTTTCATTCCAACCAAGCTCTTAATTACTTAACTAGACCCTTAATTTAACTAATAATTTGCTTAATTAAATATTTTTACTTATTTTCAGCTCTTAAACAGTTGCAGTTAGCTACTTATCAACTGTTATAGCTAACTTGAAATATGCAACTGTTCAAGAGCTGAAAACAAGTAAAAAGGTCTAATTAAGCAAATTATCAGTTCAATTAAGGGTCTAGTTAAGTAATTGAAGCTCGGTTGAATGAAAACCAGCAGACACAGGGGTCTCAGGACCGTGTTTGAGAAGCCCTGATGTAAGCTATATTAAAAATGCATAAGGTGTTGCATTTTAAAATCATTAATTACTGTGAAAACAACATGACAAGCAAGATTTAGTGATGTGATATGCAACTGAAGTCTATTTCTCAGTTTAGTGCATTACAACCCTACAAAATGTAACAAGAAGATTAGACTATGATGCCATCTAGTGCCAATAGTTAACATTTTCTAATTTCAACTAAAAAAGACTTGGCTGTACAAGACCACAACAGTTGTTAGTGTTGTACTTTAATCATAAGTGCTAAAAAAAAAAGACTTGGATTTTCATGTTTATGCTTTAGTAAATTATTTATATAAGATAAGGTGTTGTTGGTTTAGCACACTTTACTTTACTTCTTACTAGAAAAATTGATTATATTTAGTTATATCTTTCTAACTATATAATATGCAGATAAATCTGAATAATCAGTGCAGACCTATCAGGTTTTTGCAGTCCCTAAAGGTTGACCCAATCAATCCTCTAGATCTTTTTATAACAAGGTTTTGTTTTTGTCCAAAGCAGAAACCACAAGCTGCTGTCTTTACTAACAAGTAACATGTAGTTAAAGACTGATAGACAGACATCTACAAGCAGACACAAAACACAAGCCACTTGTACTCTATTGAAAAGTTGACCTTTTCTCTTGCATGTTGCTTTACACAGCACAGCTAAGATCAGGAACCTTTTTTTTTTCTTCAAAGAAAATGTTGATAATATGTATGTAATATACAACCTGATAACATTCTGCCCAGTTTATAGGTTTATAGTTTATATATGGTTTTATAACAGCAAGGCAAAACATGTTGGCAGTGATTCATAACACACAACTGTCTTAAAATAACAGCTTCTTTATTTTTTTAACAAATGCAACAGGTTATTATAAATGACATGTCAATTAGTAATGTCATCTTTTTGTGGTCTTAACTACAAAGACTAGTTCGAAACGTAATACCATCAACATTTACTTCATATTTACTTTCCTTTTTAATATCCTATCACTCCATTCTAGAAAAAAAAAATGTTGCTTTGTCATTAGCCATCCTACCCATCATTGTCATGAAATCTGGAGTATTATATTTATTTATTTTCTTTCAGTACAGGTTTCAAAACATTGACCGGACACAGAAAATATTATATATTCCTACTGAAAAGTTTTACTTTGTTGATTAACAAAATGTAGATGGTATAAATCCATTAAAATAACATAACAGTTATAGGTTTCAGTAGTAACCCAAGACAGTACTGGAATATGAAGGGGGTTATTAATGTACAATGTAATCTGAACATTGTTCCTTTGCAGCGTTTGAAACCTTGAACATGCTCCTATACTTTGCACTCAGCGTTGGCTTTTAGTGGCATGTGGGAGTTCCTGGAAGCATTTTTTTTTGGACATTTTTTATTCATTTTTTTAATGAAACTGTTTGCTTTTATTAATTGTAATGTCTCTTCATGTGTTATTACTATTTTTGTTTTTTTTGCTGTTTTTACAGGAAAATGGACAGAGGAAATATGGTCCCCCACCAGATTGGGAGGGTTCACCCCCTGAGAGAGGCAGCGAGATCTTCATTGGAAAGTTACCCAGGGACCTGTTTGAAGATGAGCTGGTACCGCTCTGTGAAAAAGTAAGGACAGGAGGGAATGCTCTCCCTGCATTTCCCTCCATTTTAGGATTATGAAACTAAAGCCTTAGAAACATGCCACTATCAATCCGTTCTTTATTTCTATCTACATTTCTGAGTGAGAAAGAAAGGAAGTAACTAAATTTGTTACAGCACAGCATTCTTTAGAAGTAGTTTAAAAACATAGCATTACATTTTTCACATTCAAAATCTGAAAAACAAATGCAATACAACAATATGTTTGTTTTATAAATTCTGTTTTTTTTTGTTTTGTTTTTTTACTTTACAGTTTGGGAAAATTTTTGAAGTACGAATGATGATGGACTTTAATGGAAATAATCGGGGTTATGCCTTTGTAACTTTCAGTAATAAACAGGAAGCCAAAAATGCAATGAAACAGCTCAATAATTATGAAATAAGGTAAGCCTGCTTTCCCATTTACCAGTTTTAAGACATATTCATAAATGTCAGAACCTGTGTTTCAAATGACATAAAACATATCTACAGTACATGCAGTACTATGCATAAAATAACATGAACAGTTACAACAAGGAAAAAAACAGTATTTTGTGTATTTTCTTACATATAATTACATTGCAGCAAGCAAATGATGTGCATTTGTTATGCTCTCACATCGAGTTCAGCGTTTGTATTCTCAGCAACAACAAAAAAAAAGTCACTTTAACATCAACCTGACTCTCTATTGAGCGATCCCTTCAATGTGGCACTGTTATTCTTTGTGAATTATAGTAGATTCCTTGTGCTTTGATGTGTGACCTGATGCAGTGAGGGGTATTGTTCTTCAGGAGTGGACGTCTTTTGGGTGTCTGTGCGAGTGTTGACAACTGCCGTCTGTTTGTGGGGGGCATCCCAAAAACAAAGAAAAGAGATGAGATCTTAGCAGAGATGAGCAAAGTGACAGACGGGGTAGTCAACTGCATTGTATATCCCAGTGCAGCAGACAAGGCCAAAAACAGAGGCTTTGCTTTTGTGGAGTATGAGAGCCATCGAGCCGCTGCCATGGCCAGGAGGAAACTGATGCCAGGTAAGAACTTCAGAGTGTTCTATTCTATTGACCTGCCGCTGTTAGTGTTTTACATCAACTGAATAGACTCCATCAAAGTTTAAACATTTACAGTTTCCTTATTCCTTCTATCGAGTCTGACAAAATATAGGAAAAAGGGCATCTGGAATCTCTGAAGGATAATTAGTTATATGGGAGTTTCCTAGCACTGCTCAGTGGCCCATATAACAGTTACAGTTAATTTCTAACGATTCTAGAGAAGGGAGTGGCTCCCAAGTGGCACATCCAGTAAAGGCACTCTGCCCGGAGTGCAGGATGTGCCCCATAGCTTGGAGATTGCCAGTTCGAATCCAGGCTATGCCACTGCCGACCGATGGCTAACAGTACACGTTTTGGAGTGCTCGTCTCTCCTGAGTTAGTGTGGGGGTTGCAGCGGTGAACCAGGTTGAATAATTGGCCATTCCAAATTGGGAGAAAAATCAAGGGTAAAATAATTGGCAATTCAATTGTAAACTATCTTACAGGGATTATGTACAAACTAAAATGAGAGAACAGAAATACAAAGTTAGATACTCTGTGATTAGATCAATCAACTTTTATTTGCTTCATTTAGTTAATTTCAAGGTGAGGGGCAATGACAATGGTTATTCATTCCTGATCTCCCTTTCGTTCAGTTCTTGGTCATTTTAAATAGAGATGAAGCCACCATATTCATCTAATTTGTAACCGGAGCCAGAGCAGAAGTACGTCACAACTGCTGTACATCATAGCTCTGATTTCTGATCAAAACTACAATAGGGAGGATACAACTGTGGGGCCATGCCATTGCAGTGGACTGGGCGGAGCCAGAGGTGGAAGTTGATGAAGATACGATGGCAACAGTTAAAATCCTGTATGTGCGGAACTTAATGTTGTCAACCGCAGAAGAGACCATTGAGAATGAATTCAACAGCATCAAACCAGGTGACTAAACAGAAGACCAGGGTTTAAAAGGTCAAATCTACTTCATGATGCAAAACTGACATTCTAAACTAAATAGTAATCTGGAGATTATGCCATGTATGAGGTGAAAAAACGTAGCTTCCTATCACACAAACATTACGACTCTAAATAAAGTGGCACCCAGGATGGGTTTTGAGAATTGTGTTGCTGCTACAGCTGAAATCTCTTTTTCAATATTTCCTTTTAAAGACAATTTTGAGAGACACATCTTCAATTACTTCCCAAACTAGGATATTTCTTTGATAGCTGATAATGTCATTTTACAAACAAAACAACACATTAAAGTAAGGTGAATAAATAAACAGATCATTTTCCTTGTATCCATTCACCATTTTATTAAAAATGAATGTCTAAAAGCAATATCAATAAAGCAACAATATGAACATCCGCGTCAGTTACTGTAATCAGTTAAGTCAAAGAGGCTGTGACTGGCAGATCATTTTTATTCTCTTTTAAATCATGATCACTTCTTTCATGGACTTACCAGCAAGCTGTAGCCCCTGTCATTTGAAAGTTTCTACAGCAGTGTTATTTATGACCCATTTACTGAGCTGAGGCAAATAGTCATCATCAAATTATTTACGTATCAGTAAAGATCATGATAGAGTCAGTGATTTGATTCAACAATATATTTTTAGGAGCTGTTGAAAGAGTGAAGAAAATAAGAGACTACGCTTTTGTGCACTTCACCAACAGAGAAGATGCAGTAAATGCCATGAACACATTGAATGGAAAGGTAATACCGATTAGAAACTAAGGCTTCCTGCAAAAGACCTGTCACAACTGTCAGCTTCGATTTTCTCCATTTTCTATTGTCGTGTTACCAACTACTCAAGTAACTACAGATTTGTAACCTGCTATCCAGAAATGTCACCTGCAGTGACCTAGGTACAGTATGTCAATAGGGTACAGTGTAAAGGTATTCCTAAAAAAGTAAAATATACAGAGTATACATGTCATATAAACAGTTTCACACTATGTAAATGAATAGGTAACATACTGTAGGGTTTGGTATTCAAACTGTGTGTAGACAATTTACCTGGACCATTCCATTGAAAAGTAATATTTGCAACACTAGATAAGCCATCAATATTACAAAACCATAAACTCCAGTCCTTTTAGATGATTCAAATTCTGTGTATCAAGATAGATCCATGACCACAAAAAAAAAAAAAACTCTTACCAGTAGAACAAACGTACCATTTTCATGGTAAACACTGCTAAACTGAACACACATCCATAAGGCCAGTGACCCTTTCTGTTGTACAATAACTCCATTGCAAAAGATAGTGCTTTTAACCCTATACCTCGCCACATATGCCACTGCTGGACTTTTTTTAAGAGCAGTTTACAGCATGAAGGAAACACCATTAATGATAATAAAAATCTGAACAGACATTCATGTGATTTTTTTCACCTCTGAGGACCACATTTGTAACAAGATGTGCTGCCTCCTAGGTCACTACTACAAGGGGTACATTATTATTTATTTCTTAGCAGACGCCCTTATCCGGGCGACTTACAATTGTTACAAGATACATTATTAAACATTATACAGATATCACACTATGTATTTATTTATTTTTTACATAGAATTACCCATTTATACAGTTGGGTTATTACTGGAGCAATCTAGGTAAAGTACCTTAATCAAGGGTACAGCAGCAGTGTCCCCAACCAGGGACTGAACCCACAACCCTCTGGTCAAGAGTCCAAAGCCCTAACCACTACTCCACACTGCTGCTACATAAAAATCACACAAGGAAAAAACTAAAAAGAATAGTTCTCAGATGCTGTTGCGAGGATATGTTTTAATAGTTAAGTTTTCTTTTCTTTTAAAAGCTGGTGGACGGATCTCCAATTGAGGTGACATTGGCCAAGCCTGTAGACAAGGACAGCTATGTTCGACACACAAGAGGAACAGGGGGCCGAGGACCCATGCTGCAAGGAGAATATGCTTATACACTAGGGCAGGTGTATGAGCCTTCATCTGCGTACCTGGGAGCTCCTGTCTTCTACGCACCCCAAGCCTACACAGCCATCCCAAACCCAATGCGATTCCCTCCCAACAAGGGACATGTCAGCGCCCGGGGTATGATGCGTACCCCTTCCATCAGAGGTAACTGGAATTGTCTATATTCAAATACCTTTCCTCTCTAAACTGGTTCCTTTATAATGCAGTCCTTGTAAAACTTATAAAAAGCAGATATGTATTACTGCATGTTTTTACAATTTATAAAAATGACATATTATACTGACATATGATATATTACAGGAACCAGTTTGAACAGTGAAGTGGTAAAAATTTGATAAATTCTGTAAATATGTTATTTCTCAATCTTTGTCTATAAAAGCTATAAATTCACTGAATCACTCATTTTAATTTAAATGCTGTTTATTATGCAAAACAACAAGGCTGTAGAATTGAGGTTTAAAGTATGTAAAAATCATAATAATCTATAATTACAATTTATGTTTGCCACACTTGCATTGTATATAAAGTGAAAGATGGGATTTTAACTTCTACCAAGTCCACAGATCTGAAAATTGCCCAAAGCTTTGAATGTCAGCTTTTTATAAAATGCATTGCACAATTATCTCAAAGTAAATTATACAGTATAATTGCTGAAGAGATTATGCCAATTGTTGCACTAACATGAGGGCTGCAAAAACAATAGAATGTTTTTGCCGATGAGCCCTATTTCCAACCTCAGTTATATATACCATCCACACTGCTGAACTGTGCAAGACTGGCTAACAGTCACTGAATGCGATGAATCCAGGTGATTTCTGGTGATATGATTCGATTCAATTCCTTCTTGCATTCCTAGACATTTACATGACTGTACCTGTAGGGGCTGCGGGTGTTCGAGGGCTGGGTGGACGTGGGTACCTGGCCTATGCTGGCTTTGGCCGCGGTTTTGCGGGATACCAACTGAAGGCAGACAAGCGAGGGGAGGACAAGCTTTATGACCTCTTGCCCGGAATGGAGCTCACGGCAATGAATCCTGTAACACTAAAACCTCCAGGAATCAAACATGCTCCTCAGGTACATGATTGATGGGTCCTGGTAAGACACAAAAATACTTGAACTGTGCCTTAGGGAATCACAGCAGCTCCTTTTCCTTTTAAATTTGTAGGCTAGTCTCATCTGCAAAAAACAATCCAAAACAGCCCAACTTAAAATCCAGATGGACTGGATTTATGTCTTTAATGGGTTTTATTTGGACACAGATTGTGCTTGCAAGTCAAAACAGAATGAGTACGTCCAACACTTAAACCCAGCTTACCTGGAAAGGTCAGCTAATTTGGGTGTAGATCTTTCCCTGCATGACACAAACCTGTAATCTGAAGAGAAAGAAAGGTGTAAAATCTCTGCCATTTGCAGGTTTGTCTCCTGAACTAATTTAAGCAAATGTGTCTTCCTGTCTTCCTGTTGACGGTTACAAAAAAGTACTCAAGTAAATATTGACAAATACTTTAATACATATTAATTTATTAGATCATTCAACAATTTATGTTTCATATAGAAAAACAGTCTGTATATATGAAATAGCAACAACATTCAGATTAAAAGCAGTTAATATAATAAATATAAATGTCAGTATGTTACATATACCGTGATGCAGTATGACTACAAAGGAAAAAGGTGCTTTGCAGTGTGTGAATGAAATATTGTTCCTGCAGATATTGGAAGATATTTGCCAGAAGAATAACTGGGGGCAGCCAGTTTACCAGCTTCATTCTGCCATTGGGACTGACCACAGACAACTTTTCTTGTACAAAATCACCATCCCTGCTGTTGCTACCCAGCATCTCAACATGTAAGTCACAATCTTTACCATCTACATTTTTTTAACTGCAAGTTCTATTAACACAAACAATAACTAGACCTCACTACATGATATACCAGTATAAACTTATGTAAGAGAGTGAGTTACTGACCTAGTTTAGGCAGGGAACACAACAGTTCAATACAAAAAAGATCCAAGGGTCATTCAAAAATAAATCAATAAAGTAGGATTGAAAGGTCGCCTTTTTGAAGTTACATGACGCTATGTGTGCACGCACAGTATTTACAAACTAACCCTTTTTCCCCACTGTAATCGTTTGACAAAACTTCAACCTTTGTAAAAAGCTTTTATTTAGGGTGAGCCCAAGAGCTTGTTTTCAAGCTCTAAAAAAACCATACACAAAACAAACACAATAAATCAATCCTGTGTCCTTTAACTATCCAAAAGTTAAATCAGTTTTGAATCCTGGTTAAGATTTAAAAATATATATTGTACCAGTTTTCTTCTCATTATGAACATTGAACCTTGACTGGGACCATTGAATATCATACAGTATTGAAATTGTTATGGTATGTTCCTGAATACTCTACTTGTGCATCTCCAAAGTTCAAAAACTACAGACCGTTTTTATTTGCCGTCTTATATTGTACTATAAACATGCAATAAACAGCAAGCACTAAAAACATCAGAACATCTTATCCACTTGGATTACAGGGCTGATGTAGCTTTCAACCAACTTCAGGATTAGATCAAGTTTTAACACAGCAACTTTTTCACCACATTAAGAGAACGAAAATCTTTCATATCTTCACATCATCTCCTTGCAGACATCCCTTCACACCTGCAAAACTCTGTGCTTCAGTGGATGAAGCAAAGACCTACGCTGCTGAGCATGTCCTGCAGACCCTGGGTCTGCAGACAGAGGGAGCTGAGCAGCCAGCGACCGCAGCATTCCCAGGTAGGTGAAGGTCTGTAACAGAGAGCTGATCCCACGCATTTTCAGCCTGAATTACAGGGGCAAATCTGTTAAGTATCTGTTCTCAAACCGCAAGTAGCATCAATATTGGACAACATTACTGGACCACTAATGTTAGGAATTAATATCAGGAATTACATTTTCTTTATTACAAGTGGTTGGACATGATGGGATACTGTTTGGTTTCATTACAGTGTACCAATATATTTGGACCGTATAATGAATTCAATGGGAAGTTATATTATTAGTTTAATATATTTTACATTTTAATTAGTGACATGTATTTTTAATTTTCAGTAGTGCAAATTTTAAAATTGTCTGAAGGTTTCACAATGTACAAGAAAGTTAGAGATGTGAATAGTATTGTGTCTAGAATGCATTAATTTAATGAATCTTTTCTGTTACATTTTAACTTACACCTGGTGGCCATCTATAGTACATTTTATACAGTGATATTTCTTCAGACCCATGTTGTTGGTTAATGCAGTCTTTTTGGAGCAGAATAATTTATTTACAAAGACATAAAGTAAAATTATCAGCCATATTCACAACTCTTGAATGTTAATATCACTTCAACGTGCTTTCTCCATATGAAAACCTATTAGCTTGGCACACTTAAGTGACTACTAACACTTGTGTGTTTCTGAAAATGTCTCCAAAAGAATAGCATTTTTTTTATTATATTGTGAATATTGTGGTTTTAATACGTTGTGAGCATATTATCCTTAAACTCCCACAAAAGAAAGGAAAAATAGGTTTGAAAGGAAAAAAAAGATTTGTATATAAAAGATACAGTTTCTCTGAAATGGGACCGGTTAGTAAGGCTCATACATTACTATGATGAATGTTAATAGTAGCTGCAGAGTTATTATATATTGTATGCAGACATCTTTTCTCCATCATTTCTACATTTGCCTCCTGTTACAGGTTATGCAATAACGAATACAGCTGCCAGTGTAGCAGCAGGCCAGCTCAAGCAAGCAGCCACTCTAGGACAAGACCTGACAGCCTATGCAGCGTATGAGACATACCCCGCTTTCGCCATGGCAACACGGGGAGATGGCTATGGAGTTTATTGAGACAACTCCCAAAAGGACCATTAACTTAGTTCACATTCATGTTATTGCACATGATCTTTGAGTTATTGATTGAATACCTGAGCTTGTGTCAGATTGTCATTTATATGAATACAATACCAGTTTTGTTTTTGTGTGTAATTGCCAATTATTTTAAGATTTATTTGAAATAATAGAATGTAAAGCTTCAATTAGACAAACTGTGTTTTCATTAATGGAATTTCAGTAATCTGAATGTGATACATGGAATTTCAGTAATCTGAATGTGATACTAGTCCTGTTATGTCTTGACTTGTCTCAGAAATAGGTAAGCTTGTATGTTTACAAAAACATTTCTCTTTCAAAACGGCTTTTTTGAATTTTAAATGTATTGGTGCGCACAGTCGATATATATTTAAGACACATTTGTATAAAACAATCAGTGCTTTTTACGTGCTCTCAACAATCTCATGTTGCACCTATAACATTGATGTTCAGGTCAGGCTTCAAGATGTGCAAAGCAAGATTGACATAACAGAGTCAAACTGACTCAAAGTTCTTTATCCCAACTTTTTTTGGATTGTGCACTAACCTAAATATAAATGCAATTCAGCTCTCAAATTGACACTGCCTTCCATTGACTATTTTTTATTTTGGTTTTCTCCTTGGAATGCATGTGAAGGATCTGAATGCAAGACTGCAACAATGAACTGAATGTGACACAAACCAAAAAAAAAGGCTTCCTCAACACATGTATGTACAGCGAACACTAAACTGACTGATAGAACTTTGCTCTTATAAGGGAATGATTTCCATTTAAATATATTTAAACATATTTATAAAATGGTATGTTTTCTGTTTTCTTTTCATTATGTACCACAAAACAGTTTGTATTATCATCTTATTTATGTTGCTTTAGAAGACTTGGAAATAGAAAACAGAACAAACAAATAAATGCTATGGCTTTACTGTTCATGGTTGGTTTCTGTAAAAGCAGCATCCCATAATGATAGTGAATACCTTCTATATCCATCCTGTAATATAATAGTCATGGTCTCTCTGCTATCATCTGTTCAGAGAAGTATATATCTTACAAAATTGAGATTGTTTTTGTTTCTACAGTTAGAATCCCTTTACCAAGAAAATATAAGCTTGTCAATACAGTTTTCTTTAAAAAAAATGTCCACATTGTATACTTTATTGTTCAATGGGGCTAATTTATACCACTTGTTGTATGGAAACCAATGTAAAGATGTTCATTTATATTATTCATGTCAGTAAGGTGTATTTTGCTAAAAAGCATTTCAGAACATGTACAGTACAGTGGGAAGGTGTGTGTGAAATGAACACTTGACAGAGGTATAGTAAATGAATGTCATGTAATTTCGAACTATGCCAAAGCAGCAAGAGGTGGTAACAGTATTAAAAAGTGTGCATAGAGCACTTAAGATAACTTATTTTTGTACTACAAGTGCAACATTGTTTGTATAGAAATCTATTCTTTTTGGATACCTAAAATGTTTCATATCAATTAGATGGGAAATAACCCCAAAACAAATGGAAATCGCCAATCGGGGTAAACATTGGAGTAAATTGGACACAATAAATTACAAATAACTGCAGGGGGTGCAGCAAGTTGAGTACTGCTTTGATAATTGTGATGTGGACACTAATTTGTCTCTTAAATTACAAATAAATAAAAAAATGTCAAAAAAAAGGATTTTGACTCTTTCTGTTAAATATACTTTCACGTATATTTCTATATTTGCACAACACATTTGTGTTACAATTAGCGCGGTTATTTACATTATCCAGAAACAAGAACCAACATGTGCCGTGTATGCCGACAACTCCAGATGTAGTTTAGCGATGTCGTAATATTAACATACAACTATCTATTCACACTGGTAGTGGAATATTATTATTTTTAAAACTTTCATTTTTACTGCCTGGTATCGTTTCGTTCAGTCTGTTGTATCGAGCCTCGAAGTTTCTCAAGTATGACTAATTCACTCATCATTTGGTTGCTTTTGATTTATTAGTAACTCAATTGTTTGGTTACTATATATATATATATATATATATATATATATATATATATATATATATATATATACAGTACTGTGCAAAAGTTTTAGGCAGGTGTGAAAAAATGCTGTAAAGTAAGAATGCTTTCAAAAATAGACATGTTAATAGCTTATATTTATCAATTAACAAAATGCAAAGTGAGTGAACAGAAGAAAAATCTACATCAAATCCATATTTGGTGTGACCACCCTTTGCCTTCAAAACAGCATCAAGCATCAATTCTTCTAGGTACACTTGCACACAGTTTTTGAAGGAACTCGGCAGGTAGGTTGGCCCTAACATCTTGGAGAACTAACCACAGTTCTTCTGTGGATTTAGGCAGCCTCAGTTGATTCTCTCTCTTCATGTAATCCCAGACAGACTCGATGATGTTGAGATCAGGGCTCTGTGGGGCCATACCATCACTTCCAGGACTCCTTGTTCTTCTTTACGCTGAAGATAGTTCTTAATGACTTTTGTTGTATGTTTGGAGTCGTTGTCATGCTGCAGAATAAATTTGGGGCCAATCAGATGCCTCCCTGATGGTATTGCATGATGGATAAGTATCTGCCTGTACTTCTCAGCATTGAGGAGACCATTAATTCTGACCAAATCCCCAACTCCATTTGCAGAAATGCAGCCCCAAACTTGAAAGGAACCTCCACCATGCTTCACTGTTGCCTGCAGACACTCATTCGTGTACGCTCTCCAGCCCTTCGGCGAACAAACTGCCTTCTGCTACAGCCAAATATTTCAAATTTTGACTCATCAGTCCAGAGCACCTGCTGCCATTTTTCTGCACCCCAGTTCCTCTGTTTTCGTGCATAGTTGAGTCGCTTGGCCTTGTTTCCACGTCGGAGGTATGGCTTTTTGGCCACAAGTCTTCCATGAAGGCCACTTCTGACCAGACTTCTCCGGACAGTAGATGGGTGTACCAGGGTCCCACTGTTTTCTGCCAGTTCTGAGCTGATGGCACTGCTGGACATCTTCCGATTGCGAAGGGAAGTAAGCATGATGTGTCTTTCATCTGCTGCAGTAAGTTTCCTTGGCCGACCACTGCGTCTCGGTCCTCAACGTTGCCTGTTTCTTTGTGCTTCTTCAAAAGAGCTTGGACAGCACATCTGGAAACCCCTGTCTGCCTTGAAATTTCTGCCTGGGAGAGACCTTGCTGATGCAGTATAACTACCTTGTGTCTTGTCGCTGTGCTCAGTCTTGCCATGGTGTATGACTTTTGACAGTAAACTGTCTTCAGCAACCTCACCTTGTTAGCTGAGTTTGGCTGTTCCTCACCCAGTTTTATTCCTCCTACACAGCTGTTTCTATTTCAGTTAATGATTGTGTTTCAACCTACATATTGAATTGATGATCATTAGCACCTGTTTGGTATAATTGTTTAATCATACACCTGACTATATGCCTACAAAATCCCTGACTTTGTGCAAGTGTACCTAGAAGAATTGATGCTGTTTTGAAGGCAAAGGGTGGTCACACCAAATATGGATTTGATTTAGATTTTTCTTCTGTTCACTCACTTTGCATTTAGTTAATTGATAAATATAATCTATTAACATGTCCATTTTTGAAAGCATTCTTACTTTACAGCATTTTTTCACACCTGCCTAAAACTTTTGCACAGTACTGTATATATATATATATATATATATATATATATATATATATATATATATATATATATAGCTTACTTCAATAGGAACATTAGCCTGCTATATTATATTAAACCAAAATAATATAAAATAATAACGATCTGGTTCTCTTGCCTATTTCAATGAATATAATTTAATTAATAGATAATAAAAACATACTAAGATAACAACTACCTAGCCTAAGTTTAATTAATCGTTTTTGTAATCTACCAGCAGCTTCTGTTGCATACACATCGCTGATAATATAGTGCAGACCGTGGGTTAGGGTTGCCACCCGTTCTGGTTTTGCCTAGATTGTGCTCTTTTTGAGACAGCTATCCTGGGAAATATGTAAGACTTTCCGGGACATTAAATGTCAAAGTATATGAGTTTGTTTTTTTTTTTTTTGTACGAAATGACTCTGGTGTCCCGGTTTTTTTGTAAGTCAGAGGTGGGAACCCTACTGTGGGTCAAACCAGTGTTCGTGTTGGGGTGCAAATCAATGTCGTCCTTCTGGAGTCCTCAGAATGCCTTTTAATTTGTTTGTTTTTTAAACCATTTAAATACAAAACCATAACAAAACACGTATACAGGTAATAATACAAAACATGAACACAATTGTAATCCTGTATATGGCTATGGAATTAACAGAACAATGCATTCAAAGTCTGAGTTCAATTAGGCCAAGGTATATTAGGTGGAAAAAATTACATTAGGTATAGCTGAGTGAAACGTTCTTTCTTTGATGGATCTGGAGAGCAAAATTATATTTTATTAATTAAAATGATTTGGACCTCTTTATTTGAAAGCAACTGTACCGTCACAAACAGTGTGGTTAGTTTTTTTTTTTGTGCTCTGTGAATTGAAAAGCATTAATATTACAACTGAAGAGCAAAAATTATTCATTTTAGAATTGTGAATGTGGGCTCCCGACTAGCGCATCCGGTAAAGGCGCTCCGCGTGGAGTGCAGGATGTGCCCTATAGCCTGGACGTCGCCGGTTCGAGTCCAGGCTATTCCACAGCCGACCGTGGACGGGAGCTCCCAGGGGGTGGTGCACAATTGGCCGAGCGTCGCCCCGGGGGGTTTAGGTCGGCCAGGGTGTCCTCGGCTCACCGCACACCAGCGACCCCTGTAGTCTGGCCGGGCGCCTGTAAGCTGCCCGAGAGCTGCGTTGTCCTCCGACGCAGTAGCTCTTGGGTGGCTGCATGGTAAATTTGAAGTGTGAAAAAAAGCGGTCTGCTGACGGCACACGCTTCGGAGGACAGCGTGTGTTTGCCTTTGCCGCTCCAGAGTCAGCGCAGTGGTGGTAGCGGTGAGCTGAGCCTAAAAAAATAATAATTGGCCATTCCAAATTGGGAGAAAATAATAAAAAAATAATTGGCAATGACTAAATTAAAAAAAAAAAAAGAATCGTGAAAGAGATGGAAGGCGTCACTGGTCACTGTAATTATGTATGCAAAATAGCATTCTTCTCTCAAAGGTGTAACCCTAGGCTGTCTCTATCTTCACTTTCTAAAACAGGGATGGTTTCATAACAAGCTTTGTTTGCTGAACTTAGTTGACTTGTGGTTGTCTGGTCTGGTGAGAGGTTTGGTATTTGCATTCTTCTCTGACCTTCAACCTAAAGTACATGCATGGGAGTGGATGGTCATTGAACTAATTGAACACACAGTACCAGAGAGGGACTGCATTGCCAAAATGTGAATCAGGAACAGATGAACTTCAAACTCATTCTCCCTGTACTTGGATGAAACCCTTTACCCTGTGCAAACATACTGGGTTCATGGAAAGCAGTTTACAAATGCGTGAGCTTTCACCTGTCTATGACATTCCAGCGCTGGTACCAAACTGAGCAGAGCTTTGTTGTGCAGAAAATCGGCTTAAGGGAAACAGAACATGTTCTTCACTGTGTAACCCTACAGCACAGGGTATGACACAACGTATGTAAATATAGTTTCTTTACACTGTATGCTGTTTTATTTTTCGGTTCCGAAATATTTCCCTTTAAGGTCTCACTGAACAGACACATTTCAATTGAAAGCCTGTTAAACTTTTAAATCACACAATTAGGTTGTGCTGTGTGTATAATCTCCAGGGACCCAATAGTAATCATCTGGACATCAACAATAGCAGGATGCCATGGAAGGGGTACATTCATCTGCAAAGAAACACGCCACGGTTTTAGAAACGTCATGCTAATATTATTTCTATTTTATCCTTATTTATTTTCAGGTACTTCACTTATATATGTAGTAAAGTTATGCCTTTGAGTACCTACCTCTCCTGTGCTGAAGAGTATAGGTTTGGGGTGATGGCAGTCTTGGGTTTCATCTGAAGGAGAACCTAAAAGTGCTTCCCGAATGCCATCCCAAAATGGATCCCCTTCTACAGACCCTATGGAAAACATCACAACACTAGAGTCAGTGGACGCAAATACAAAGGATACACTATTATTGTTTCTACCATCACTGCTAACACGATTGATACCATTCTACAGTATGGAATATACAGTGCTGTTTTATTTGCCTATTTTTCTACACAGGAAGTCTCCAGTCGCTATTGCTAATTGATGATTAGTGCCAACATTACTCATTTGCATTGACATTTTTAACTTTCTTAGCCTACTTGCGTACCCTGGGTGAAATTCAAGCCACCGACACCATCTACAGTGCCTACAGCAAAGCTACGTCACAGGGCTGGCTTGCAAGTTTTACCCTAAATTCAACGACAGTTATAGACAATGTCACTACTCTGACAACCAGAGGGAAAAAAACACACAATGCCAAATAGGGTTATGAACTCCATCAATAAAACTGCAAACATTATCTGTCCAGGCATTTCTGTCTTACCACAACAGAACCCTTTTCAAGAGCAAGTAGCTTCAAATGTCATTTAAATTGCTGTCTTCCACTTCCATTACTAGTTAACTGTTAGTAAAACGTATCCAGCTTCATATTAGACTTTCTTAATTCATTTATAAAATGTCTCAACATGACCTAGACTACACTACAGTGCCACCCTTTACTGCTAACCACAGGTCACTTAGTACACAATATATAGTTGCATATATTTAACTCAGGTATATGATACATCCATATTCTCAAGCCAATGACTCCTGTAATAAAGGATGGATTTTATTTTATTAACCAGCAAGCACATGGCAGGTCTATAATCAGCTGTAAAAGGTTTTATAGACAGGTTAAAACTAATGCTATTAAAGTCCAGTGATTTTATGTGGCCTCATCACACCCACAGTAGACCTAATCAATCTTTCAATGCAATACTTTTATTCCTTGTTAAGAATCATCAGCACCTTGCCTGTTACATATTAACCGAATGGTTTTTGCATGTATCTATGTATCAAACTGTGTGTGTGTGTATATATATATATATATATATATATATATATATATATATATATATATATATATATATATATATATATATATATTGTAGCGTGCACGGGGGAAGGCAACAGTAGGGCTGGTAGGTGACGTAATCACACACAAAGACATAAGCCCGATATACGAAGCCCGATATACGCTCCTTGCAAGGGACCCGGCTCTTTTGTACAGCGGTATCGGTCTGGATTTTTTGTTTTGTATCTCTTGGTTCCCATTGGTCCCGCGCACACACCAGTGGAACCTCTGGAGCCAAGCCAGCGCAGTCTGCTCGACCCACACCAATCAGGTAAGACATGTCAGACGGCTTCTCAATAGGCTTGGGACGTATGGGATTTGAAAGGGAATGAACGGTAGTTACAAAGATTGAAATGTACATTAAAACCATGTGTTACATACTGTAACCAAAGGTTTACAAAACAGTATACTTAACGGTAGGAGGGGGAGCTGGAGTGGTTGTCAGGAGACCTATAATAGAGTAATCTAGGACAACAGGAGGCTGTGTGGTCCAGTGGTTAAAGAAAAGGGCTTGTAACTAGGAGGTCCCCGGTTCAAATCCCACCTCAGCCACTGACTCATTGTGTGACCCTGAGCAAATCACTTAACCTCCTTGTGCTCCGTCTTTTGGGTGAGATGTATTTGTAAGTGACTCTGCAGCTGATGCATAGTTCACACACCCTAGTCTCTGTAAGTTGTCTTCGATAAAGACGTCTGCTAAGTAAACAAATAAATAATCTGCTAAATAAACATGGCAAAATACGTAATATTCATTTAGTGAAAGGGTGCAGACTTTTATTAGCATAATAAAGTTTAGTATTAGGGGAAGATAACTATGTTAGAACTAATATTAATAAGCTTAATGAAAAGAAGTACAATTAAATGATCATTCAAATGCCCTTTATATAGTTTAATGTAAAGTATGGAAATTATTTCCTGCCTGGCTTTCTGTCTAACATCACTGCAACTGCTGGCCAACCTCACGCTCTTGTAAAAGGACGGAGACCGGACACGAACCAGAGACCACACAATTCTCAAGCATCATACCCACAGCACAGGAATTCTAGGGTCATTTGCACAATCAGTCTTAGAGTTTTTTATCTCATCGGCAGGGGACCGAATCATTGACAGTACCAGTAGTATCTGAGCTCCTGCTGATCGCCATGGTGACAAGCCCCACACTCACTCCTGTCATCAACACAAACAGGACCATATGCACCCGTGCTGTGAAGCTACGGTGGCAGCTTTTAGAAGCCATGGTGTGGGATCTTTCTGTAATCGGAAACACAATCTAGAATGAGGGAGGTAGGGTAGCCTGGTAAGAAATAGTTTCATGGTACTGTAAAGTATACAAACCTACTCTAAATGAACTGGTCTAAAGTGTACTTATATATGTATATTATATATGTATGTAGTTACTTATATTTCAAGTGTATAATCAAACAACTCCAAGGTCAAAGGAATTAAGGAGGCTGTGTGGTCCAGTGGTTAAAGAAAAGGGCTTGTAACCAGGAAGTCCCCAGTTCAAATCCCACCTCAGCCACTGACTCATTGTGTGACCCTAAGCAAGTCACTTAATCTCCTTGTGCTCCGTCTTTCGGGTAAGACGTAATTGTAAGTGACTCTGCAGCTGATGCATAGTTCACAGGCCCTAGTCTCTGTAAGTTGCCTTGGATAAAGGTGTCTGCTAAATTATAATAATAATGCAACCATTTTAATGGTTTAAAACTTGCATGAAACAACTTTGTTGCAGATTAGAGAAGGTATGGCATTGCATGTGCTACAAAGATAAAGCAAAAATGGCAACAAATACCTTGTCTGCAAGGTCATGTCATAATAACATACAGTATCTCCCACAGACCATAAAAGGGTAATGAATGAATGCTGCATTTAGAAAGATGTCCTAATCTTATACTAATGCCTCAAATGGACAAAGCTCTTTAAAATAATTTAATAAAAAAAGAAAATTGATTCGGGTATGCATATAATCAGACAATTATCAGAGTCTCTGTTTGTCAAAGACATTTTTAAAATCTATTATACAAAATATTAAAACTATTAAAAAGGTTACTTTTTTGCCTGGTTTAGCTTATAAGCAATAGATTACAAACAAATTATCTCAAGTTAATGTTCCAAACTATGCACTGTTAACATATATACAGGGTAGTAATGGAGAAGACAGTACTACTACAAAATAAACAAACATGTTGCTTGTTTCACATTGAGATTTTTATTGATAAAGAGATTGATTTTCTAAATGCAAGTGTTAAAAAATGATTCATTAAAAGATATACAGATACATGTAAAGTATTCACTTACCAAAAGTATTTAATTAAATAAGCCTTGTGTTCTTCGCTGAGTCAAGTAGGTTTTCACATTCAATTAAGGCAAACTATTCCAGAAAACATAGGATGCAACAAATGAGAATCATGCGGTACTACAGTCTATTTTACACTCATTAAGCACAATCTGTCAGTTTTGTAAATTGTTGTAACCGTGGTTCACCGATAATTGATTAGATAAGATCATTCTATTGCACTAATTGTTTGAAGGTCAAAAAAGCAAAACAGAAAGCTTGAATATATAGTCAAAGGTGTATAGTACAAATCCAATGAGAGGTTGTAGAATGCACTGGTGAGACTACACTTACAGCGTACTGTGTCCAATTCTGTTCACCAGTGCCAAAGGGACATTGCAGCCCTGGTGAGAGTCCAAAGAGCAACCAGACTAATTCCAGGATAGTCTGAAACAACGGAATCTATTTAGCCTATAACAAAGAAAAATGAGGGCAGACATGATTGAAGTCTTTAAAATCTTAAAAAGACTTACATAGTTAACCAGAACCAGTGAGGTACATAAACCAGGACCAAAGGATAGAAATGCAGTGGAGATAGGACAGTGGGAAGAGACACTTCTTCACAGAGTGGTGAGGGTGTGGAATGGGTTACCTAGTCAGAACCACTTGGACCTAACTTGACAAAGTTCTCAGATCAATCAGATACTAGGAACTGAACAAGCTTCGATGTGGCAAATGGCCTCATCTCATTCTTACATTTTCTTATGTTCTGATGTTTAATAAACTCAACAGATGTGAAATATGGAATTATTGAGACATTTTCTGTTCATTGTGGAGATCAGATTTTTGTTACATCTAATCAACAACTCATATCATCTTTGAATATTGACATGCAATTGTGGTCTCAAGGGTTAAAGTGCTGGATCGCTGACAAATTCCCAATTCCAAATTAATGGGGTATATTTTTATTATCTAAACAGCACATCATACATCCCAATACCTTTGACTTACAGTAACACTTTACTTTAAGGCCACCATAGGACATTTTTTTTATTGTCAACATTGTTAAGTCAACTTCAATATTAAGGCTGCTCCTGAATTCTCTACTAAGTCCCAAACATACAGTATCAAGTCATGTTGTAAATGTGCTGTACTTGGTTGCAGCAGTAAAATAGAACCATTTGCATTAAAGAAGTAACTATCTAGAATGATTTAAATGTTCAATAAAGTGTTATCCAGTTAAATAAAAACACTAAACTACATGTACACAACTTGCAAGACATATGTACTATAACTTGATTTTGTGTGGTTGTGATATAAATAAAATACCACCAGAGGGCAGTAGAGCGTACCAAATTTAGAATTGCTGTTTACATGTACTATTGGATACAAGGAGTATGGTTACTTTGCAAACCATTATTTTAATTGGTTTTACTATGCATAACATGCTAAAATAAACACAACATTATCTAGTCAATACTATTTCAGGAATATGTACAAAAAGTGCAAAGGATCCCTACGTACATTTCCCCCAACAGCCATCTGTCACATATACTGTACTGCATATAGCAAACCAATAGTCCAAGTGTGAAAAAAAGCTTGATACAATTAATAGATTCCATCATGATCACATTACATACGCTGTTAGTCTATCTGCAGATTCTCTTTCTGTAGGTCGTTTTAGTTTTGTATACACAGTATCTAGAGAACGGCTTCCCCAATTGTGACAAAAAGTAATAAGGGCAGTCTTAAACTATTGTGCATTATAACCTGGGGACACATGCAGTGTGTCTGTCTTTTACGCCTTCAAATTCTCCTCAAATTCTGATTAAACATGCTAAGGACATATACAGATGTGTATCATTTAATGTGGAAACAGCCTTTGGTGTACAGTAGAGAATTAAAAAGACAGTTGGCCACATTGGAAGACTGCTGGGGAAAATGGTTCTCAACAACGGAACTCTTCCACAAAATGGTGCCTATAGTAAAGCAATAAAAACCTATATGTCACCTACAGGGCTCCTTTATGATTAGTGGCAGTCTTGGAATCTTTCTACCCATTATTTGATGTCAGCACCATTTTAGTTTATTTTTTGCTTTGAAAAAAAAAGTTTTTTTTTTTTTTGTAAAAGTATTTTAATTTCCATCCCTCACCATAGATGTTTTACAATACAAATATAACCTGGTGTATACAGAAAAAAACAAATCAAAAAAACACAATCTTGTCTCACAATCAATCACAGAAAATACAGAATAATCATATAATCATATATACTTTTTACCATTAAAAAACTAATTTGTTTTGGGTATTGGAAATAACATGGGCAAATGCAAATCAGTTGAGAATTCCTCATCTGGAAGTTTGTTAAAAGGGAGGACTGGAGCTCCATACTGTATATCAATGCCATTGTATCCATTTTTATATATTAAAATATTGTATCTGTACATACAGCTATGACAAGCTCAATGATTGTGAACATTCTTTTTTTCTTTGATTTTATCAAACGGTTAACAATTTGGTATGATTTTAGCAACAAACATTGTCTTTTGTAAAGGTAAACACAATTGTTAAATAAGTTTTAGAATAAATAATTGTTTGGGCTTGCACCTTTAAAAAGATTTATGTAAATGCCTGCCAAAATAAAAGCCAGGTGTTCATAAAAGAAAAAAGGACATTGCAAAAACTAAACATATATATATATTACTGTGTCAAACTGATTGGCAAGAACACTTCACTGTAGTATGATTTGCACTGCAATACCATGAATAATACTGTAGGTGGTGCGACTGGATTTCTTTTTCTTTTTTTTTTTTTTTTTTTAACCAGACAATGGAATGTACTGAAAAATAAATAAAAATGGGCAGACACAATATTAGTGTACTGGCCTGCTGCTTTGATTGGAGTTATCTTTCCTGGACCATTATACAGGTCTACAGTGCTGCAAAAGTGAACTTCTAGTGCTTTATTAGGTTGTCACAGATGATGAGGGAAAGACGGACAGGGATCTGGGAGAGTTAGGTACATTTGACAGCAACAGTGCAGCCAAACACCAACACAACACAGTAACAAATCCTAAAAATGATATTGCACATCACAATCAAGAATGCCGTAATTTATTAATCTGAGCCAATATATTGCGTCAGTAGTGTTGTATCTTTAGATTACAAGACACAATATAGACTGTACTTGTGGTATCATTAAAACTGGGATCCTAAGAACAAGGTCAACAACACTGTGCAATTCCCATGTCTACAACTGTAAATACAATAAAAAACAATGATGCAACAAATGACTGGAGCTTAAGTGATATTGTTTAACACATTGTAGGACATCAGTGGCCTGCAATCATGGATGCTGGGTGATAGAGATATAAATATTTTAGGAAGACAAATTATTTAAGGCTAAAATAAGTACATTCACTATGTTTAAATATACAGGGGCTGTAATACTTTACCAACAAAGCAACCTTAAATAAAAATGAGGCCATTGCGTACATCTGAACAGATCTTCTTTGTACGGTTCAAGCCAAAATAATTCCATACCTCAAAATGTACACATTACTATATATATATATATATATATATATTTTTTTAAATAAACCGAAATACATTAAATGAGACCACTGACAGACTGTACAATCAATACAAGAAAGGCACTAGAAAACAGAACATACAACACCCCCGTTTGCTTTCTTTCCAAAATGTAAAAATCTAAAAGTCCATTTGATTTTCTTTACACATCAGTCATCATTTGTTTGAAAAATAAACGTGTAAAATACTTTAGAAAAATCACTTTTTAACCCTTTCTTTGTTTTGTTTTTACAAAAAAGGCTGATTGTTTAAAATAAAAAAAAATAAAAAATAAAAAAACAACTTTCCACAACAAAAATTTCAAGCCTGCCACACTGACAGCACAGAATTTCAAAATATACTGTGATCTTATAGAGGCAACATGTTCTTGTACATAGCATAGACCTTGCTTGGAAAAGGCTTACAACTCAATCACTGGGACTCTTGTAAGAAACCCCATTTTTATCCAGATAAGATTGGAGAGACTAAATTAGTCACAAAATAAAATCATGTTTTAAATTTGACAGATTTACAAAGAAGCATGGTTTTGGCTAATGGCAAAACACAAAATTGATCAACACAAATGACTGTACAATGCATGTTCTAAATGTTTGTCCAAAAATGGAATCCTTTGGAAGTAAAAAAATCACAGTGCTGACCAGTTTTACTGGAACAAGTCAAAAATGAACAATAAACTAAGGATTAGCAAGGAATTCACTATGGCATCTTCTCGTGGTGAGATCCTGGCACTTCAGGTGGTCTTACCATATCATCCCCAATACCCATGACTTCATAGCCACCTGGGCTTTGCCATTGTTATGTGTCTAACCGAGTATATTTCACGCTTCTACTGAATGGGGTCGCTCGCCAGGAAAAGGGCAGCTGGTAGTTGCGAGGTACAGTCCCACTGACATTCTGTTCCAAGTACTGGAAAGCTCTGTACCACCAGACCCGGGAAAAAAAGTTAGTATTGGTGGCTTCTTTTAGTATCTATAATGAAGAAAAAGAGGGAGAAGCAGATTTAAAATACACTCAATTACAACTGTATTAAAATAATACTAATACTAATAATAATGCTAATAATAATAATACTAATAATAATAATAATGACATGGCTATCTCTATGTGTATTTACTACTTGTAAAACATGCCTTACTATGCAGAAAGCATTTTAAAAAGAGCAAACCGCTTTACATGGCATTTCAACAAACCGTTTGTAAAGATTATGTTTGTAAAATATAATTTACTGTCCAGTCCACGTTAGATCTAAATCTGCTTGTTTTGGATTTTTAGAGAAAGAGGTGTCAAGGGATGCTACTGGTAGCCATGGATAGTGAATCACAAAACAGGAGGTTTCATTCTTGAGCACTTACTTGCTGATTGGCCATGGTGTGGTACCACCAAAAAAGGCGAGTAGTGATGTAGTATGCCACCACCACATCCACAGTGTAGTGGTCGTGGGCTAGCAGAATACAGAAGATCCCAACGGCACTGAGAAACCAGCAGATCCAATGATACCACCAAAACCGCCTGGGAGAATCTGGAAAGGGAAGTCACAGGAAAAAAAGGGTTACAAACATCTCCGCCTATCAAGAAAGTGCAGCAGCAATGTTAATTACACAATAAGCTGGAAAGACTTACTTCTATACTGATAATTGCCTTAACCAATTGGCACCATCAATGCAAGTAATTGATAAGTATAACTTCAGTAATAGATAAGTAAAACTTCAGTTGCATTTTCCATTAATCTATTTAACAAGTTAACAAGAACCTATTCAAACTGTCACTGATGCAGAATTTACATCTATATAATGAATGATACTTATAGGACACATTAAATGAAAGCCAATGGCAGTGATTTCACTAGTATTAAACATGATACTGAAACATCTGCACCCTTTTTTCCTACTTTGTGTGCAGACTGGACAAGAGCTCATATTAAGAGGGGCTTTTGAATGAAATGTTAATTGTTTGAATGCGGGATAATTGGTTCATAAAAAAAAAACAGTGGCTACCCCAAGAGCAAAGGTTTTCTTGTTTTCAAGCAACAATATTTAAAAACAGAATGAAGCATGAATGCAGCTGTAGCTATATTGTGGTCAATGTGTTACTATTTGTGCCAGCCTAGACCTTTCCCAAGATCCTTTGTTGCTACTTCATAATGTCGTAGATACAGTAATACTTACACTCTTTAATAAATTGGTAGGTGAGGGTTAAAATGACTGTATGCCCACTATACAGATAATCACCACACATGGTGTGTGACCCTGTGATAGAAAGCCCACCACCTGCAATCATTTTTATTACTCTCCTCATCTGAGCTTCCCAGTCTCCAAGCAGCTGAAAAAGAGAGAGATAGAAAAGGTACATTTAAATTACAATACTTCGATAGAAAATATATCTAAAAGTACAGGAAGTAAATGATGTATCCCCTAAAAAGGTGTGATCTTGAGATATAAAAACAGTGTGTTTAAAAGTTCTTATAAGAAATGCTCATGCCAAGTTCCATTAAATTATGCGGATCTGTTCTGAATACATAACCCAACGACAGAAAAACTAGGAATAACCAAGGCACCATGACCTTGATTCTAACATTCTCAAATACTAGTGCTAATTAAGTTCTATCATAACTAAAAGTACAGTGTACAAGCCCCTCAACTATGTCCATTTTGTAAGGAAACAATAGCAAAACAGATTCCAGGAAGTGTGTGTACAGGTAACTCTGTTGACTGAACCAACCAACTGAATTTGAGGCATTTTAAAAGGGCAGCTTAGCATGCCTTCGTTACACTGAAGGGTGCACCGCATTGACAACATTCCTGAACTGGAAGATGAGTGTTCTGAAAGTTACTGACGTCATGTCTAGTAACACAAACAGCACACTTCAAGACCGCTGTGCTGGGAGATGTGTTATTTTGTAGACTGGGAACCTGTATAGCATATCGTGATATAACATTTACCAGCTAACTGCTGTTATGAGTAGGTTTCCATTTTTTTTTTTTTTTAATACAATATATAGTACCTACATAAACACATCAGGTTCAAGTTTAATCCTGTAAAATCAGTAAGTTTCACAGCAAATACAACTATAAACAAAAATGTTCATTTTACATAACATTTGGTGGGCTTTCTACAGGACAGCAAACAAAAACTGTAGGTTTTACATATCTTTAAAAAAAATAACATTTGCAGTTCAAAAAGACTCTCTTGTGTGCATCTGTTGTTTCTGCTGTGGTACAGTCTGCAGTTATTTTACATTTTGTTCGTTTGCATATTATTCTGATACAACATGTTGTACGTTTTCTTCATTCTGAAGTACATTTTTGTATGCAGAAAATTATTACAGCAAGAGCTGGGAATCTCGTTTCCATGTTTTTCCACAACTGGTAAACATCACACTTCATTTCACCGACAATTTCGTAGTAAGCACAGTATTCAAGCTGTGCAACGCAGTTGTCTTCAAAACAGTAGAATGGCCTCAAACACTGCTTTCTCAACTATGCTGAGATAGGCAGGCATTGAAAAAATGCAGCTGCAGGTTGACAAAATCGGGAAGTAGAATTGCACATGCATGTATGTTTAAATCAATTGACAGCACTGAAAAAAACTGAAAGTGTGAACAGCTACATTGCAAATCAAGGCAACCGAGCTAGTTCAGCCTTTTGGTTAAGGTGAAATTTCAAGCTGTGTTGGTAAAGTTCAATGTTCTCGACTAAAATCATGGAATCCCTAACACCCGTGACCACCGTGACTTAATCCCAGCCTTACTAAAAAGCAACCAAGTAAACGTGCCATTGATAACGATAGCAAGGCGACGTTTGCGCAGCTGTTTCTAAAGGACCCATAAACTGGTTACAAAGCAACCCAACTCAGCGCTTTTAGTAGGTCAGTTACAATTCCACAATAAAAACTGTCAGTGAAATACAGTATTATTTAAGAACCATTAATTCATTTAAAAAAAATTAAACAGCAAAACACACACATGGTATTGAAATAATATTTCATAAACGTTCCGGGAGTAGCCATCATTTACTTATTTAATAAAAATCATAGTATTATACCCCTTCGATGTAGCGCTGTAGCAGAACCTCCAAAATAGTAGCTGCTATGGCCAAATTGTAATAGTTGGCATCTCTGCTAGCCCCACCCTCTGATGCAATACATCTATCATCAGCAAGATGACTCATAAGGGGCCCACTTCAGGGAGGGACTACTCTGTTTCTGTTTTACACAAAGCCACCACATAAAAGTGCAGGCCCTCCTCCCCCTCCCCCCCCCATACCTTGAATACAACATTTCATGTGTCAACATCATGAAAGGCAGGTCACCAGGACATGCTGTACATCCACACCTCAAAAATGCCCTTGCATTACTCAGCCTACAAATAAGAAAATATACAACTTTTGCCCACGTCCCCTTTGTCTTCAAATCACTGGATTTTCTCTATATGAAAACCCTTGTGTGGTGTAGATGTCAAGTTTATTTAATCACACTGCTGGTTAAAGTTTTCTGCAGGGTTGTGTTGAATCAGAGCCCCGTAGTATATATAGACACATTCTGGAAAACTGAAACATTTTCTCATGACTGTGTGACTCATTAGGAACACTCATGCCTATTTTTAGGTTTTCCTCATGGTCCTGAAATGCTCCTTATCCCTCAAGTGATATGCCATAGCACCATTTACAGGGCTTTAAATAGGAAAACAAATAATAATCTGAGTTTTTGGGGAGAAGATAGGATAGGTTGACAGTCTGGACAAACTGCAAACAAGTTAAAAGTTATTTGAAGCAGACAGGTGATTCACTTACAGTCCAGCAGTTAAAGATACTGTGTCCCATATGGTTTAAAAAATTTATACATTTACCAGATTACAATTTTTTTTCTCTTGTATTAGAAGTAAAAGTAAAAACACCATTTAGGGGGGAAAAGATTATTATTATTATTTATTTCTTAGCAGACACCCTTATCCAGGGCGACTTACAATTGTTACACGATATCACATTATTTTTACATACAATTACCCATTTATACAGTTGGGTTTTTACTGGAGCAATCTAGGTAAAGTTCCTTGCTCAAGGGTACAGCAGCAGTGTCCCCCACCTGGGATTGAACCCACGACCCTACTGCACTATTGTACCAGGCAAGTCATTGAAACACTTTTTTTAAAAGAGGAACCAGATGAATTCCAATAAAACAAGAATGTTTCTGTTGCTGGGAAGAGTGAACAGATTCAGGACAAATGGGTCCAACTGACAACAAGTTGCTCAGACAATAGCCTGGTGCTACAGACAACATGCATTTGTCACACATCACCTTGAAATAGGGGACCCCTGACACTTGGTTGGATCCTTGATTGCATTACTATACAGTGCATGAGCAGCTCAATTATAAGACATTCTTTATAAATAAACGTTATATTGGCAACAAGACTGCTTTCATGAAAAACAATCCAAGTGATTTTAAAAAGCATACTGTAATTGCTCTATACGCATTGAAATACAGTGCCTTGCGAAAGTATTCGGCCCCCTTGAACTTTGCGACCTTTTGCCACATTTCAGGCTTCAAACATAAAGATATGAAACTGTAATTTTTTGTGAAGAATCAACAACAAGTGGGACACAATCATGAAGTGGAACGAAATTTATTGGATATTTCAAACTTTTTAACAAATAAAAACTGAAAAATTGGGCGCAAAATTATTCAGCCCCTTAAGTTAATACTTTGTAGCGCCACCTTTTGCTGCGATTACAGCTGTAAGTCGCTGGGGTATGTCTCTATCAATTTTGCACATCGAGAGACTGAAATTTTTGCCCATTCCTCCTTGCAAAACAGCTCGAGCTCAGTGAGGTTGGATGGAGAGCATTTGTGAACAGCAGTTTTCAGTTCTTTCCACAGATTCTCGATTGGATTCAGGTCTGGACTTTGACTTGGCCATTCTAACACCTGGATATGTTTATTTGTGAACCATTCCATTGTAGATTTTGCTTTATGTTTTGGATCATTGTCTTGTTGGAAGACAAATCTCGTCCCAGTCTCAGGTCTTTTGCAGACTCCATCAGGTTTTCTTCCAGAATGGTCCTGTATTTGGCTCCATCCATCTTCCCATCAATTTTAACCATCTTCCCTGTCCCTGCTGAAGAAAAGCAGGCCCAAACCATGATGCTGCCACCACCATGTTTGACAGTGGGGATGGTGTGTTCAGGGTGATGAGCTGTGTTGCTTTTACGCCAAACATAACGTTTTGCATTGTTGCCAAAAGTTCGATTTTGGTTTCATCTGACCAGAGCACCTTCTTCCACATGTTTGGTGTGTCTCCCAGGTGGCTTGTGGCAAACTGTAAGCGACACTTTTATGGATATCTTTAAGAAATGGCTTTCTTCTTGCCACTCTTCCATAAAGGCCAGATTTGTGCAGTATACGACTGATTGTTGTCCTATGGACAGAGTCTCCCACCTCAGCTGTAGATCTCTGCAGTTCATCCAGAGTGATCATGGGCCTCTTGGCTGCATCTCTGATCAGTCTTCTCCTTGTATGAGCTGAAAGTTTAGAGGGACGGCCAGGTCTTGGTAGATTTGCAGTGGTCTGATACTCCTTCCATTTCAATATTATCGCTTGCACAGTGCTCCTTGGGATGTTTAAAGCTTGGGAAATCTTTTGTATCCAAATCCGGCTTTAAACTTCTCCACAACAGTATCTCGGACCTGCCTGGTGTGTTCCTTGTTCTTCATGATGCTCTCTGCGCTTTAAACGGACCTCTGAGACTATCACAGTGCAGGTGCATTTATCACGGAGACTTGATTACACACAGGTGGATTCTATTTATCATCATTAGTCATTTAGGTCAACATTGGATCATTCAGAGATCCTCACTGAACTTCTGGAGAGAGTTTGCTGCACTGAAAGTAAAGGGGCTGAATAATTTTGCACGCCCAATTTTTCAGTTTTTTATTTGTTAAAAAAGTTTGAAATATCCAATAAATTTCATTCCACTTCATGATTGTGTCCCACTTGTTGTTGATTCTTCACAAAAAATTACAGTTTCATATCTTTATGTTTGAAGCCTGAAATGTGGCAAAAGGTCGCAAAGTTCAAGGGGGCCGAATACTTTCGCAAGGCACTGTAGCTTGCACACATTGTTAAACTGTTAATCTATTCTAGTTGTTAATGTTTTCTCTCAGCTGGGTACATTCACCAAGCCCAAAGGTGGGCACACAACCAAACTTTTATCACGGGCCGTTTATACAGAAAAATACAGTACTGTGCAAAAGTTTTAGGCAGGTGTGAAAAAATGCTGTAAAGTAAGAATGCTTTCAAAAATAGACATGTTAATAGATTATATTTATCAATTAACTAAAAGCAAAGTGAGTGAACAGAAGAAAAATCTAAATCAAATCCATATTTGGTGTGACCACCCTTTGCCTTCAAAACAGCATCAAGCATCAATTCTTCTAGGTACACTTGCACACAGTTTTTGAAGGAACTCGGCAGGTAGGTTGGCCCAAACATCTTGGAGAACTAACCACAGTTCTTCTGTGGATTTAGGCAGCCTCAGTTGCTTCTCTCTCTTCATGTAATCCCAGACAGACTTCGATGATGTTGACATCAGGGCTCTGTGGGGCCATACCATCACTTCCAGGACTCCTTGTTCTTCTTTACGCTGAAGATAGTTCTTAATGACTTTCGCTGTATGTTTGGGGTCGTTGTCATGATGCAGAATAAATTTGGGGCCAATCAGATGCCTCCCTGATGGTATTGCATGATGGATAAGTATCTGCCTGTACTTCTCAGCATTGAGGAGACCATTAAATTCTGACCAAATCCCCAACTCCATTTGCAGAAATGCAGCCCCAAACTTGCAAGGAACCTCCACCATGCTTCACTGTTGCCTGCAGACACTCATTCGTGTACCGCTCTCCAGCCCTTGGCTGAACAAACTGCCTTCTGCTACAGCCAAATATTTCAAATTTTGACTCATCAGTCCAGAGCACCTGCTGCCATTTTTCTGCACCCCAGTTCCTGTGTTTTCGTGCATAGTTGAGTCGCTTGGCCTTGTTTCCACGTCACAGGTATGGCTTTTTGGCCGCAAGTCTTCCATGAAGGCCACTTCTGACCAGACTTCTCCGGACAGTAGATGGGTGTACCAGGGTCCCACTGTTTTCTGCCAGTTCTGAGCTGATCGCACTGCTTGACATCTTCCGATTGCGAAGGGAAGTAAGCATGATGTGTCTTTCATCTGCGTCTACGGTCCTCAACATTTTTGCTTCTTCAAAAGAGCTTGGACAGCACATCTGGAAACCCCTGTCTGCCTTGAAATTTCTGCCTGGGAGAGACCTTGCTGATGCAGTATAACTACCTTGTGTCTTGTTGCTGTGCTCAGTCTTGCCATGGTGTATGACCTTTGACAGTAAACTGTCTTCAGCAACCTCACCTTGTTAGCTGAGTTTGGCTGTTCCTCACCCTGTTTTTATTCCTCCTACACATCTGTTTCTGTTTCAGTTAATGATTGTGTTTCAACCTACATATTGAATTGATGATAATTAGCACCTGTTTGGTATAATTGTTTAATCATACACCTGACTATATGCCTACAAAATCCCTGACTTTGTGCAAGTGTACCTAGAAGAATTGATGCTTGATGCTGTTTTGAAGGCAAAGGGTGGTCACACCAAATATGGATTTGATTTAGATTTTTCTTCTGTTCACTCACTTTGCATTTAGTTAATTGATAAATATAATCTATTAACATGTCTATTTTTGAAAGCATTCTTACTTTACAGCATTTTTTCACACCTGCCCAAAACTTTTGCACAGTACTGTATTTTAACACTCATGTTACAGTGGGCCGAAGATTACTAAAAAATAATGAGAGTTTAACCCTTAGCTGCAATATTATTATTATTATTATTATTATTATTATTATTATTATTATTATTATTATTATTATTTAGCAGACACTTTTATCTAAAGCGACTTATAGAAATTAAACAAAATGCACACAAATCGACTGGTAACAAGTTCAAGGAGAAGGGGCGGAGCGATCAGAAGAATTCACCATTATGAATGGGCCCCTTTATCATTTTCTCCACCTATGCCAAAACAAAGCCTTAATATCGTACTGTTACCATACAAACACGTATTGCATAATAACACAAAGCAAATTAAATATCTATTTGCTGAAGCGGTTTTTATATTAGCTGACAAGTTGTTCAGTTGTAGGAGGCAACAATAACAAAAGGCACAGGGCAGTGACGTCACTTCCCTAGCAACACTCCTCCTATGTTGGGAATGGGTTTGTTCAATGCAGCGGGTTTGTGCATTTGAGAAAGGAGAGGAAGACTCACGAAATTAGTTGGAGACTTAAGCTGATGAGAAGAAAAAGCAAGGCAACATATTAAAAAAAAAATACTTACGATACATTCATAAGTGAAATGGAATTAATGCACTGGGCCGCAGACAGACGATAAATGGACTGCATGCGGGTTGCGTGTCCGTGCCCTAGCCCGTATATTGATATTGGCTTAAATATACTACATTGTTAATTTGGTTCTTACCTTTGGAGAACACTTGAAGTGCTTCCCAGGCACAGGGAGTGTTGTGATATACATTGTGATACACCTGTACAGGTAGAGTGTGCCGACAATAAAGAAGAATCGTCGCCCAACAATGGATCTAAAAGGGTGAGAGAGGGGGGAAAAAAAAGTAAAAACACTTACTGCAAGGCAGTCCATCTTAAAAATTAACAATTAAGCACAATTAACAAACATCTGCCCATCTGCCTGCTCCTGGCACTGAATAAATGGACCGCAAAGGGTCAAATGTACTGTGTTTTGTTCCATTGTAAACCAGAAACTCAGATCTCGAACTGTATATGCTTTACAGTGATTAATATTACACTGTGTCAACATGCTCAATACTGGTTGATTCCATAAATTAACAAATACAACGGACACAAGCAATTCCATACTAAATACATGAATACTGTAGTTTTCTGGTTGCCATCTTCTGATACTTACTTGTATTTTAACAAAGTCCACTGAATGAGCCACAGTGCTACAAGAATCATGCCATTAATCTCACATATAGAGAATGCCCACTCCACCCGGTCAAAAATGTCAAAGAACTTGTCGGGCAACGGAGGGGTTTCCTCATTAGGAGGCACTCTCTCGTGGACCACAGAGATCATGACCGTTGTGAAGACAAAACAGAAAAGTGCATAGATGAAGGTCAGGGCCGTCTTGCCCCACTCCATGGGGAAGTGTAATTTCTCAGGCATCGGCATGTGGATCTGTACCATCTGATTGCGGAAGCCGTTGGGCACGCCATTGCGTTTGGCTTTGCTGCTGACGTCCCCATCGTTGCCCTTGATCTGGTGCCCATTGGCGTGCCCATTCTTGTGGGCTTCAATGTGGTGCTCAATGTTGAGCGTCTTGATCTTGTCGAGCAGTTGCTGCCCATTGTCCGAGGAGACCAGCGACAGAGGGGGCTTCTTGAAGTCAGCCTCGGTCAGCCGCAGCAAGTCCTCGCCATTCAGACACTGGAAGGAATCAGTGTATTCCGGCATGCCTTCCTCTGCCAGCCAGCTGGACACCTCTTCTGAAGACCAGTAAACTGCCTTCTTCATTTTAGTCCCAAAGCAGGATCAAAAGATGGGGCAAAGCAAACTGAAGCGGAATTCACTCGGTCTATGGAACAGAAAGTCCTCCCCAGCGTGTGTTCATGCGGTTTCATGGACATCGGGTTGAAAATGCTGGAGGATCCAGTATGACACAACCAATTGGGAAAATTGAATCTTCGATTGAGGGACAGCTATCCGCACAAATCTTGGGTTGCAGCAGCCTAATTTATTTGGTTGCTGTGGTGCCGTTTTCCTGTTTAAGACAGAAAAAAAAGTTCAGGTTAGTGATTCTCATCACAAATCTTTGAAACCATCTAGGTTATATATAAATTAATAAGAAATCAACTGGCTACTCTAAAGTCATACTGATCAATATTAAACAATGCTACTTTACAGAATATGGCAGTTCATTTTCACATTCAAAATTCAGAAATAAACACACTTGGATCATTCCGATTATTAGCAATCCAAATGTAAAACTACTAAGAAAAAACGAAAGCCAAAAAAATTGTGAGACCATAATGTTAAGAAAAAAAAACAACACACTTTGGTTAAGAGGGCAACCTACTCAAGCAGAAACAGAAACAGAAACTAATCAACAAAAAAAAAGAAGGACTCAGGTGCTTCACATGCTCACATCAAACAACATCCTTTTCTCTCTAGAGGGGTTCCCTACACAACAGCTCTGGATAAGTACAATACAGTGCTGTACTGTGGCTCTTAATTGGGCCCACTGTGTCTGCCTAATTATTACAACTGCAACCAGTTTCCATGGCTTCTGTCTGCACTGAGTGCTG
Organism: Acipenser oxyrinchus oxyrinchus; assembly: GCA_030684275.1. Classification (NCBI taxonomy): domain Eukaryota; kingdom Metazoa; phylum Chordata; class Actinopteri; order Acipenseriformes; family Acipenseridae; genus Acipenser; species Acipenser oxyrinchus. The sequence continues at coordinate 13,477,637 of CM060259.1, read as the reverse complement.
TGAACTAGCTGCAACTACAAGGAGGAAAACAGAATGGCCTTATTGTTGCTATTCAGATACTGTAAATCCTCACTTGATGGTCTGGAGGTCTGGTTGTCAAGTAATGTTTGCTTGTTCTTGGCATGTTTTGAATATGGAAGGGCTGAGGGCGCACTTCACAATTACTGCCACCACTAATCTGTTGGCCCATCCAATTCCTAACGGACTACATTTCAAATACACTTCACATCACACACTGCATCATCTGTACCTAATAATCCTCATCCAGACATAAAAAAACACCTGGAGAGTTGACGCAATTGTCATAGATAACTATAAAATACAACATGTCATATTGTATTATTAAGGGTTATTATTTTGGTGCTGTGAATTCCGGCCCCTGACAGGAATTCACTGTAGTTTAAAGTAAAACAAACATTTTGAGAATTCAACTCCGTCTCCCTGAGTACTACTTCCTAAACATGAAAACGTTACAATATACTAAATGAAAGGATCAAGCTTATTATGATAGTTTAAAAAATCAGATGAAAGCTTTCAATACAATCGGGATAATACATAATCATTATTTGTAAAATCTTGTTACTTGTTAAAAACTGTAACTTTACTACTATACTACTTGCAAATGTTGTCAAATGAAAGAGCAAACTTTGTTGTGTGATAGCTGGGGCGGCTGCATTGGAAGCATGTCTTGGATTAGATTCCCACACAGAGTTTACACTGCAAACTTAGTTGTGTTTTTGATATCTCCACTTTAAATGGCTGGGCACTTTTGATAACGTGCTGTTTTTTCACATTTCCAATGTGTTTTTGTTTCAGATAAAATTAACAAATTCAAAGGTTAGCCTAAACATTTTTTTTAAAAAAGGTTTACTGTGCTTTAAATAATTAGCATTTGTTGATTCAGTGGCACATGAAAGGACTAAATGTTCCAATAATATTATGGCCATTCAATTATTAAAAAGCAACAGAAAATGACGTCCCAGTTTGCTCAAAAGGGCATATTTTGCTGTGCTAGGACAAATGGATTAAAAAAATGTATAAAAACACCCTGAAAATGAAAGTGAGGTTTCTTTTTTAGCTTTTGGAAGACAGTAATATGTTCCGGAATAAACGAAGCATTGCTTACTGTGACGGATACATTTTGGCTCAGTAGCACCAGATTGAAATTCACCTTTATGATAGATTTAGTCTTCAAGATGTCTAATATGCAATGTTGTTTTACAGTAAGTTGTCTGGCAAAGTTTCATTCTACTGTCTAATGTCAAGCCCCAACAGTCACCACTGCTTTGCACAGTAAATAACTGAAGTTTCTCCTGGATCCCCCTACATTTGTAGTTGGTGTGCAAAATGTTCAAACTCCCCTTTCCTATAAATATGTGCTGTTGCTTCTCTACCATTAATAACGTGTATCACTTCATAAATAGCACTGCAATAGACAAACTATTCAGGAAAACAGGATAAAAGAAATGCTACTGTATTCTGGGCTGAATATTTGTAAAAGGATGACATTTGTATTTTGTCGAAACAATTTCAATTGCTTATTAGTTTAGCCAAGCCCAGTAATCAGTAAACTTGGGTAATTTTAGCAACAAGAAACCAGAAAATAAAATATGCATTTGAGTGCTCTAATTAAAATGTAATCTGTGTGGCACAGGGAAATGTAATTATAGTTCCAGAATTAAATCAATAAGGGAACTATTTCTGAGCAGGGTTTTGAACATGTGTCTTGTTAATAGTTAATAGTGTGGAGTAGTGATTAGGGCTCTGGACCGGAGGGTCGTGGGTTCAATCCCAGGTGGGGACACTGCTGCTGTACCCTTGAGCAAGGTTCTTTACCTAGATTGCTCCAGTAAAAACCCAACTGTATAAATGGGTAATTGTATGTAAAAAATGTGTAAAAAATAATGTAATTGCATGAAAAATAATGTGATATCTTGTAACAATTAAGTCGCCCTGGATATGGGCGTCTGCTAAGAAATAAATAATAATAATAATAATAATAATAATAATAATAATAATAATAATAAATAATAAATAGCAACAGGTAAACTGTTTTAGGTCAGTCACATCAAGACATAACTTGGCACATCTCTAACCAACTCAACACATTTTCTTGGTAATAAAACAGGGAACATGTGAGACTTAATTGTAGAACGGATGCAACGTTTTGTAAGAATTTGCCATAGCTTTTGAAGAGTGTGAGCCGGTGATCACTATAAACCTAGTTGTAAAGCACAACACAGCATGAATAGAGACATTCAGGAAGTTCAAGGTAACAATAATGAATTCAACATGTCTTTTATTCAATGACAATAGCATTTTTTGTATTGATCCAAACTACCATGGGAGAGACAGAGAAGTTCTGCCACATGTCTGCAAGGGAGCAATAACATTTCTATACACACACGTCTGATCAACAATAAATTGTACAGCTCAGGTTACTGAAGACCAAATACTGTACAGGCCTGCTCTTTCTACTGTATACCCACCTCCAGGCGAATGGTAAACAGGCCAGCTGACAATGTTATGTAATTAAGATCTACTGTATGTAACACATGTGCAGTATACAAAGTCAGGGACGGCTATTGAATTATGTAAACAGACTGAACCTAAAACATTGCCGATTTCACAAATAAATACTGCCTTGGACCAAGCAGCAAGTACAACCTAATTCTTAACATACTGACGCTCACAAAAACATATTCAAAATACCAACTAAATAGATCATACCAGGATATAAACCGTATGATTTAACTTGATGTATACTCTTCAAATGTAATCTGGAATTTAAGTAGTAACCATCTGTAGCAGAGTGTCCCGCCCCTATGTATTTATTTATTATTATTTGTATTTTTTTGCGGCGCGGATAAAGCGCCGCGTCTTTTGTTATTATTTATAATTTAAAAACCCTGTGAGGATGCGTGACTGATCAGCTACTGATTATTTAACTAGCTGACAGTCACGCATCCTTACCAAACGCGTGCAGACTGTGGCCGAGGGGTAATAAAGATAATTAACAGCTAGTTAACCCCTCGGCCAGAGTATAAGAACCTGCAGCTGTCCGTGCTGAAGGCTGGAGTGTAGAGTCTAGAGAGGAGAGTACGGGAGAGTGGAGAGAGAGCGAGGAGAATATAAAAAGAACAATTGCTATATTTAAAAATATACTTGTTCCTGTTTGTTTGGCCATCGCGGCTTTTTGTTTTGTGTTTTGTTATTGTTTAAATCTTTTGTTTTTGGTTTGTTTATTTAATAAATCCAGCTGAGTGCCGTAGCATTCAGCTTCACCCGCCCATCCATTGTTTTGATTCAGTTACTTCCTGATCCGTGACGTCACCACACCTCACCACTGCAAGCCATCCTGTCACACCATCTCATCAGGCAAGTGTCTCTAATTTTATAGACTTTTCTTTGGCAAATAATCATATTAAATCACAAATTTTATCATTAGGCTTGTAGAAGCTACTCGAAAACCAACTCCATCAACCACGTCAATGGCTTCCTCTGCAAGAATGAGTGTGTAAAACCTGACACGGAACATCACAGCTCATCAGAAATTCAGAGCATCAAGTCCAGGAGACTAATTTTATAATGACTTAATCAGAGAAATTCAAATTATTTTCTTATGTCTTATGTCTTATTTTATGTATCGCTCCTTTAAAAATAGCAGATAAGAGACTCTTCTCTTAGCATTTTGTTAATTGTTAATGTGCTGACACCCAAATGTTTTAATAGTATTCACAATTGTATTTTAATATTAAAATATGAGCTTAGTGTTTGTTGTTAGGACATTATTTTTGGGTGACACAGCTTCAAGTTGCTACTTATAACTCCCTACACAAGTACTGCCTTTCTGACATAAGGTTTCTACAGATAGTTCCATTACTGAGGCAGTGATATGCTGCGTGAAGTAGGCTGTCAACGGTGTTGTCCACACAGACTTTTATTGGGGTTCGGAATGTGTGGAAGGCAGATGCAGAAACCTATTAATCAATGTATCTGGGAATGAGCGTCTGTTTATCTGTTTAATCTGTTTAAGTTTGGAAGTGTTCATTTTTTTAGGAACATACAATGTAAGCCTAATACTTTAGGGACCCTAACAGCTGCTGTTGATTCCAACTCAGGAACTTTGGATAAGGACTAGCAACTTTCAAACAATTTTATTAGTTTCTAACCCTGTATTATGAATGATTGGAGATGCTACTAATCAATCTGTTGTTTCGGCCGCTCGCAGTATGGATGTACGTGTGAGCTGGATTTTACTTTCTCATTGTGGTTAAGACGTGTACGTTTACACCAGGTGATTAAAAAAACTGGTTCTGAAAGTCGGTATTTTTTTCTTAAATATCGATTTGCATATATATATTTAATTATCAGTTATCATCAATATCACACAAACCGATGCTTGTTTTTATCATTAACTTTAGTGTAAAACTTAGGTTAAAATTCACAGAATGAAACATAGGTTTAACCATAGGTTTACCAGAAGTCCTGAGAAAGCTGGGATTGGCCCAGTTTTCAGACTTAGATTTTTTGTAAACAAAACTGTAGTAGTGTACTCAGCAAGTTAACAGCAGTATAATTTATTACAGTGTGTTAGCTTCAATCAGAAACAGAATAAACAAACAAACAAACAAACATTATTTCTTTAATAATTCTGATTATGTGTTTATCAATAAAATAATAATAATATTAATTCAAAAGTATATGGAAAACTACAAAGCAGCAGGTTTCATTCGACTTTATGAAGCACAATTATTAGTTAATTCTATAAAGTGATGCGTTTTTAATTGGTAACGAGATTTTCTAACCTGGCCTTTTGTACTTATAACATGTTTTGTTCAGATGACAATAGAAATAAAGAAATTAATTAATTATGATTTGCAATAAATACACCCAATGTTTAAGATTACAAAAAAACATAAAATGTACAACAGATGTGGCATTCTTACTTCATTTTAATAAATACAGTACAAGACTAGAGCAAATAAAAATTCCACCGTTGACATTATACAATATTAAATCAGAAAATAATAACTACTAAGTCTAATTTGAGATGAAAGTTTGGCAGAATTTTCGATAAAAGACTCCACCCTTTATCAGAGTTTAGCCCAGTCATTCTAACAAAGTGAAAGTAACAGCCGTCCTATGGAGGCTAGATAAAACTTGAGAGCAATAGCGTTCCAATAACTGTTACCTTTGTAAGATTGCATACCAGTTTGTCTCAGTGGTGTTAATTCGCTTGAAATTCTGTGATTTTTCACACTTCTCCTAGCCTTAGTTTTGTATGTCATGGATGCGATATATTCAAGACAAACAAGATCATTAATACATTCACTCAGTTGTAATTAGTAATATTGTATTTGCTGTAATAATATAACAGCCTACAATGTTTAAACCACCTTTTTAAGCAACGTTATTATACTTTCAATCTTCAGTCGCAATTGGTTCTCTTTTTGACACTTGAGCGTCATTGATTATTTGTGTTTGTAAACTGTGATGGTGGCTGATTTTTATCAGTTTGTTGCAACGTTGCCGACCTTAAAGACCGACGTTGTTTAATTTAGCATTAAAAAGACACTTATTTAACGACCTAACAAACAGGAAAATGCATGTCATTTAAAGTACTGGGTGACAGTTTACTAAATCGATGCACCATATTTTATGTTACCTATGTGTTGACTTTATTTCCTTGCCCCACGAAAGCATAAATAAGTAAAACATGACAAATATGTTGATTTTCTATTAATAGCCGCCTTGTGTGTCCTGGAATACTATGGTTTACATACTGGAGTTCGTATATACTTGTGAAGTCTAAGAGGAAAGCAATGACTGAAAACACTTTTTGTCCCATAATTCGAGCACTGGTCAGCCCATGCTCCCAAAAATACCGAAGTCTCTTCATTTAGGTACCGTACAGCACTGACGTATATGTTCTGTTCCACTGTTAACATACATGTCATCTGCATCCCAGGGCCATGTTACCGTATCATAATCATCAAAATAACAATTGTAAAGTTTAAAACAAAGAAACAGCGTCAGTGCTCATCATAATCCAGGCACTTGTCTATAAATAAAATAAAAAATAAAACTTACCTCAAACAATAATAAAAACAGTTTCAGATTAAATTACCGTTGCGTTTCAGAAAATGCACTTGAGCTGTGCACGTGGTTACTTTCTGCAGCATGTCTTCAAAAGCATAACAGGAAAACTCTCAGTAATATTGGGGGCTGGAACTACTCTGACGGAAGAAAGTAGCCTGTGACCTGAAAGACTGTGAATTTCACTTCACTGTATGAGTGGAAATGAGAGTGCCAGGGAGCTGAGTGCGTTAAATAAATTTGCAGGGTGTGACACACCCTTGTTTAATCCAAAAGTATAACATTGAATTGCATGGTCTTGCAGTGTCGGGTTGTCTCCACCTGGTTGAATAATGTGGTTTCTAAAGTGGGGAGTGTGCACCATTTACCAATCTGTTTAAAAAACTGTATTAAATCAAATTAACACACATGATTATATATATATATATATATATATATATATATATATATATATATATATATATATATATATATACCACCTTATTCGTGTTGATCTGTACCAGTTGGGGGTCAAAGCAAAATAAAAAATAATAAGTTGTTTAAATCCATAACTAGTCAGAGTAACAACCAATCAAGAGAAAAACTACGAGGGCATTTTAATAAAAACGCACAACAATAACAGCAGTGCGTTTCTAAAACGCAGATGTAAAAGACAACATTCCCCCTTTATATCCCTATCCAATAAATAGTTTTATGCAATTGTAGCGTCAGAGGGCGTCATAATATCATTCTGTGTATGAAAGTAACAGAATTGAAATATACAAAGGGGAATCTTAAACCATTCTCTGTGTCTTCTTGGTTTCTGGTCACAAACTTCCCCACTGACAAAGAATGCTTTTAAAAAGAGTCAAAAACTAACTGCTGAACAAATGGCTTATCTTCACGATCACTGAATGACTCCATTGGCGCCTCAACCCAGACAGTTCTGGGTGCTTTAACACCTAAGATAGGAACCAGTCCATCTCATAAATCCAGCCGACATGGGACAGAATAGCGGACCAATGGAGAACAAGGGGTTGCATCCGAACGAGAACAACCAATGAAAAACACTCCACATGGACTCAGGCACCACCCAAAATAACCAAACTATCCAATCACATGGGTAAAGAGAACATTACAAAAGTATGAGTGCGACACTCAAACAGGGCTCCCGACACGAAATCCAAGGTTCTGATACACAAACCAGTCTTTGAACAGGTATAGGCTAAATACAGTATTTTAATAAACACACCATTCCCCACTTTGACATGATGGAGGCCTGTGGAAGAAAGACTCTGTTGGTAAGGAGTCATTACAGAAAACATAATTTACCATCAGTGCACTCACAGTGGTAAAAGGGGGTTAAAATGATCTATACAAAATTAGAAGAAAAAGCTGAAGTCACCTTAAGATGCATTTAACACAGCTAAACTACCATAGCTAATCCAACCCCTTCTTTAGTTCCCTGTCTCTCATATCTTGTTTTCTTGAAAAACGACAAGACTACAAAAGCCACAGGCTCCCCTGCATCCTGAGCCTGAATAGTATCTTGTTAGAAGTGTGATGTCTGAAATGTGTGACCATTTCCTTTTCAATTCTGTGCCTACAGGGCAGCTGCTCACCTCATCACCGCACATACGCATCGCCTCGCTGTATTTGGATATTCCAGTCCTCTGACAAAACAATATCTAAAAGATACCAGTATCATTTCTTTAATGAATAAGGCATGAAGAGCTATACTGCTCAGCTTTTTTTTTTTTACATAATAAGGTTCACATAACTTATTTGTGTATAATTTTAAATTTCCTGTACAACCTTGCATTTAAGACTTTATCCATAAATCCCTTAAAAAAATGTTCTTCTTTTTTCAAGTTTTTTCACAGCTGTCCTCAGTGCTTAGCTTGTACTGCAGCTTACTCTCACAGTTTCAGCTGACACAGTCGAGACACTGTAGTTTACCAAGGTTCTGAACCCTCGCAGTCATAAAACAGTGACTGGGAAATGCAAACAGGTTTTGTGAGTCAGTTACTTCCTGGTGATCTTGGACCGTGATTGCTCATCGTGTACGAACAGTTGTCATTTGCTAGTTATCAAACAAGACAGGTTGTGACTAAAGAATTAGGAAATATTAAAAGACAAAAGTTGTGTTTAATGACACAAATTTTTCACAAAACTTAGAACAAAACCAAATTACAACACAGTTAACAGTCATACAATTGGATGTAATTAATTGCACTGTAGTGTTCACTTTATTGTATTTATTTTTTATTTTTTTGGTAAATGTCGCTTTGGAGAACATTTTCTATCACAAACAGAAACAAACACATGTTCCTATATGGTTATGTAAAGCAAGGCAGTTTAGGAAAATACATGCAAAAAAATGATTTACAAGAATGATGGTACTTTGTGTAAGTAACAAACAACCGCTCTTAAGACTGTCCCAACGATACACAGAGAAGGTGGATTTCACAGCCACGTAAATTGTGTGCTAGCAACCAAATAAACCAAACTAAAACAACAAGCACAGTTTTTTAAACAAGCAATCTAACTTTCTAGCCACCAATTATAGCAATATATGAGCTTTTGTCACCTACATTCCTGAAGGTTTTTTTTTTTTTTTTTTTTGTGAATAATGATTACTGCTATTAAACAGTATCAAATTGTGGAAGAGAGAAATCTGTTTTTGGCTTCACTAGTGATCTCTTTGTTCACATTTTACTGTACTTCTTCCCTTGTTACAACAACATTCCCTGTTTGTTATGCATCACAACACACACGACAGCTCACTGCTAACCCCTCAAGTAAGACTTGTAACCTCTGACCTCCAGAACAGGTCCTAAGGCCTTGGCATAAGGACTCTGTATTGAATATCTGCCGCTTACAGTATGATTGTACGTTTGTTTCAAATGCAATTGTAAGTGTCAAAAGTAATTAGTCTGTCAGTCTAAAGGCAGGGGTGCCCAAAGCTTACAAAGCAGAAGGCTGCATACAAAGGCTGCTGTGGGACCGACAGGGCTTGAATTACATTTGTGTGTGCAGAGGGATTTCCCCCATGTGTTGCAGCCAATGGGGATTCCAAAATTTTAGTGGGGAATGGCAAAAAATAAATAAATAAATAAATAAATAAGGCACTTTTGCATATAAAAAAAACACATTTATTTTACTGCCTCATCATTCACACTGGTGTTGCTTTAAAATAATCTGCTTTCAGGAGACCTAACAGCTGTTCATCACTGTGAGACAGAGCACTCTCCATTGCTTTTGCCATTGCCTGACTTGAAGTTTTTGCATGCAGCAGAAGAAAAAGGTGCTTTTCTTTTTTACCAGTGCTCCACTTCTTTTTTAACTCTTTACACACAGCCCTATTTCTGCCTGTTTTTCACTGTTTTCATTTATGTATGTTTAACTACTGGACACTTTGTGCTGCATGCATGTAACTTATCAAATGAAAGGCCACAAAAGTTCCTTTCATATTATGTAAGTTGGAACAGGATCAGGCTACTATATGTGATAGAGATGAGAATATATGGAAAAAAAACAAAAAATGCTTTCAAAACAAAGTTTTCAAAATAAGGGAGCTTTTGTAAACTGAAATCTTAGTGGCCTGAATTGATGGTGTGTTTAAGGCTTGTACAATCAAAATTGAAATGCAGAAGAAAAGTCTCATCTACAGTAAAATGTCATTCAGTCATACAGTGTGCTTGGTCACTTTTGGCTTTTTTTTTTCCTTCTGTCAATTTAATGTCTGTGTGTTCCAATATTTTTTTTGTACTGTCAACACTGTACAATTGAACTATAAAAGATGAAAAATACCACAGGTGGGCAATGTCTAGTGTTATAATATATTTAGACAATGGTGTTAATAATGTAGGCATCCCAACAACAGAATGTGTGTCAAATATATTTTATCTACTAAAGTTTTTATTATTAACGAGGGTCTTTTGTTTAAATGTATAAAATGCATATAAAATGTGTTTAATTGTACCCAAAACTTAGATCACTTGCAGGTATGTTTCACAACTTCCCTGTATGAATGGAGGTCAACCACTGAGCATACCCTCCACCACAACTGAAAACAGCTTGCAGGCCCATGTTGAAGAATTGCAATCATGGTTACCCATGGTAGCCTGTGGTGTAGTGGCAGGTGGTCAAGGTTGGTCAGCGACAGAAACAGCAAATGCCAAACACAAAACTTCAGTTTAAAGTGCCTTGGCACACTTTTAATCAACAAATAACAAATGAAAGTTTTAAAGAAAACTCTTACATCAAACAAACTATCACAAATCAACACACAAGCTACAGCTATCCTGGTGCAGGGTAGAAAGCACAACCTGCTGCTCTCTGCCCTTCTTTCTCCAAACCAACATTTCCTTTCCTTTTATAGGGATCGACCAAAAGGTAATTGACTTCAATCATTCAATTGCCACCTGGCCACATTACACACTTTTCTATTAAATAAAACAATGAAACAATCAAAACAGTGCCACGTGGCTGTGCAAGGATGGCCATCTAGGTTTTAGCCACCAAACTCTCTCACACACACCCGTGCACACATGTGCAGAGCCTCCATTTTATCACATAGCCCTACACCAGTGTTATGGCAGGAGTTTCAAACTCTATACTTTGTAACGCATCAGCTGTGCAGATTCCTTCCTGTCATTCTACAACCACCCAAAGCTTTAAAAAAAAGAGAGACTAGAACCAGATGCTTCAGTGTGACAGCTGATGTCTAATCTGGAAAGCCATAAAATGTTCCCTAACTTAAACACAAGATCATCATTAGGGAGGAGATCTATACACAAACACAAGGATCTTTGCCAGCTTATTATGCTTTGTGCAACAGACAAGCCTGCAGATTTAATATAGTAAAATCAATAAACACACAAAGGAAACTAATATATAATCCATAAAAGCGGCGAAGGTGTCCGATATGCCCTTATTGTCAAGGCTTGTATTAACACAGCCTACAGGTTTGTTATATTAAAATCAATAGAAGCACCCTTGGAACAAATACTGTTCTGTACACAGAAAATGAGTATCTCCCACACGTGTGTGTGTGTGTGTGTGTGTGTGTGTGTGTGTGTGTGTGTGTGTGTATATATATTTTTTCCATGAACAAATAAGACCTCCCACTGTAAATTCCTTTAGACTACAGTTTGCCAGTTAATACTACTCACCACAGAGACCTCTTCCTGTAATTGCTGCTGTTCTGCTAAGATAAGTACAGAACTTAACTGTAGCTAAAAGATTCTGAAGAAACTACAAGACATTATGAACATAAAAGTTTCAACAAGAGCTGAAAATCTATGCAATTCACACTTCCATCCAAAGTCTGAGAAAGAGTTACTAATATAACCGCTGCAATACACATTACTAAACCTGATGGTTACCTAACATTACAGTAGTTATCAAATCATTGATGACCTCAGTTCTGTACTTTGTCACCAAAATTAAATTGACAGTTTAAAAAGAGCCTTTTAATTACATGCAAGTACAGGTGGGCCATAGCAGAAATTCAGGATCACCAAAAACAAATCTAGGTTTTATTCCACTACTCCTTAAAAAACAAAAAAAGAAATCAAAATTGAATAAGACCTTACAGTAAATAAGTTACATTAAAGCCGTAGGCCATCATTTCACAAAAACACTTTAAAGGTGAAATACCAGATTTATGTGAAGGTTTCTTATTTTAAACAGAAGACAGCATGTCTTGCGCAAACACTATGGTTCAAACATATACATAAACTATGGTTCAAACATATACATTTAGAAACCGGTAGTGTGAATGCATTTAACCTGAGAAAAAACAGTAGCAACAGAAACAAAGCAAAACAAAAAACCTTGATTACAGACACCATACACAATCTGCTGTTACATAGATTAGCATAACATTTACCCTTTGAGCCAGAAAATGGTTTGTCACATGGTACATTACTATAAATCATTCATTCGTTTTAGGCCGATCTAGTTACAATGTCCAGTTACTGTGCAACTTTTTTTTGTCAATGTAATTAAAGAAAAAATAAATCTGACAAAAACATTTTTCAAGTATTTGAAAACTGTTAACAAAATAAATGTCTGGCTTCTTTTGACTAAAGATGATATCACAAATGGAAGAAATCCAGTTAAACCATACCATTAAGAGGATCACTTTTCCAGTGACTGTTTCAGCAGAGCAGGAAACCTATCTCACTGAACTCACAACTCAGACAAGCAGTCTGGATTAGTCCAGTTAAGCAGAGAGGTTTCATGCAAATAAGGGGTGAGGGAGGTGGGTTAATGAGTAACAGGTACTTCAGGTCTAACCTGCTATATTACTGATCATTTTTTTAATATAGGTTTGTCACAGGCAAGTCAAAATTCTAACATTATTCTGTGAATAAAGCGTCTCCTCACCTCTCTGCAAATAGTAAATCAACATTGTGGTTTTCTGTTGCTAAGACTCACCACATTAAAATGGCAATAACCAAAATGTAAAATATTTCCTTAGGACTCATTAGCATAACAAATTTGCAAGCATCCTTCGGAAATGTGTTGGTTATTGGCCAATCCTCATTCACGGAATAACCACAGCGAGCTAGTGTTTGAATAATCAAATTAAAATGTATTACTTTAAATTTTACTCCCAGAAAAAAACAAAACTTTAACCCACAAGTTTTACAATAATGCATGTACTCAAACACTGCACTATGATATTATTTGACCCTTAAACCACAGTACCCCATGAAAGTTATTTGAATGACCTACATTTATTCTGTTCATATTATCACATCAAATTATTAATTACAGTATATTATAGACTGCTCGGGACCTTTTAGCCAATCAGAGAGCATGTTACACATACTGTATTCCACAACACATTACAGAGAAACCCTATTAATGCCATCAACGTGCGCATTAAGTTTTTACCATGTTCTCCATATCATCATGGTTGATGTCACCTGCTTAAAAAAATAAAGAATACCTGAGGCATCTCTTGGAATTCCATTCAAATTGCAAAGTCCATTCAAAACAGTGACATCACAATCGGCCACTTAATGGTATTCTCTTCATCAACCTTTTCCCTATTCAATAAAAACAACAATGGACTAAATAAAGGCTGGTAATGATTAGAAAACAAATATAGCTAGATATTTATTGTGTGTATTAATAATAAAAACTTATAGGACGGCAATGGGTTATATCGACACTTGTAGTGCTTAAAATGGGCCTCGGCCCATTCACTTCTATTTGTGCCAATATTCCGGCACAGACAGTCACCATCTTCTATCCCTATATCTTATTATATTGCATAATATCATATAACTAACAAAACGAAGATGGATATAATCTCTGTGGTTTTGTGGTGCCCTCTCTCCTGTTTCTCTTCCGGGATTGGGATGTATAGGGTCTTATGAAATCCTTTTTTAATTATTTTGGATTTTCTGATTCATTTTTTTCTGATTTCGGATTTTTCGGTTTAAAAAAATCGGTAATTTGTCAGTTAGTTTGTTTTTTATAAACACAAGTGTTTGATACATTGACAGCAACGATGAAGCTAGAAATGCATGAAAAAATAGGACAAATTGGTACAAACTGGCACAATGTAATAGAAACCAACTAGAAAATGTAATAGAAACTAACTAGGAACATTGTAAATTAAAAAAAAATAATAATAAAAAATGTAGGCTTTTTTAATAGCCTTTAATTTTCAACACAAGCTGAACTATAAGATTTCACAATAGATTTAATGTTTTTAGTAATAATTAATGGCAAACAATGTAAATAAAAGCCTAAATATTTTGATTTATTCTAATATAATAAAAAGGCACTTAGTAATATCTTCCTGAGAACTTTGGAGAAAAAAAATGCAGCAACTAGACACTACATTCTGTAGTAGTCATTGCAGTACTATCTGCTCAGAATAACTTATAAGTAGTTGTTTTCCTCCCAAGCGATAACAGTAGTTAAATTTTTACAGTTAAATCATGGTCGTGTATGGCAGCTGAGAGGTGCAAAACATTTTTTTTTCATGCATTCCCATGATGTGTATTTCTTGAAGCCTCTTGTCATACAAGCACAGTGCTATTTCAATGTAATTTTTAAAATATATACATATATATTTTGTTTGGTAATGTCCTCGGGTGCATAATTCCGCCTTTATCTCTGAATTCCACAATTCCGTCAGTGTTCTCCACAACCTGGATTTCATAGGGCCCCAGATTTAGGTCACAGTGACTAAAGACTTCTCAGCTTACAGGAGGATAAAGAGCAGTGAAAGGAGAGTGTGGGAATGGAAAGCTGAGGCAGCACATTCATCTCCCCAGGGTGTCCAGGTGCTCAGGTAAGGGGGTAAGGCAGTGGCGCTATGCCATACTCAAGACTTGGTGAGAAGCTGAAGCATCATTCTGCAAACCTCAACAGTACAAAGAAAAGCAACAACAAACACTCAGTAGATGGAATTAACATCTCAGATCATAATTCTTTTTTTCTCCAAAAAAGCACACATGCTTGTACAACTAATTTTAAAGAAAAACTTCTGCAAAGTCACTATTTTGAATGGACATCAAAAGTGTTAAAAGTATCTGCGGTAACGGCTATTCAAGAACAGGTACACATTTTTTACATTCTTCGCATGTTTGACAATTAAATCGATACACTTTCACTATCTCCTTCTCTTTTAGGCTTACATAGGCCAACTATGAACTCAGGTGAGATGAGCCAAGAAGAAAAACCCAGTCAGGGTTGCTAAGGAGGTGTACTGTATAGTTGAAGAAGTACTGCCCTGTGTTTTGGAGTCGCTTTGAACTGCACAAATCTAACTTTCATGACAAGCCCTGATTTTGTGACGTGACAGTGGACTTTGCCTCTTTCACCTACAACCAACATTACAAAACGAAACATAAGCCTAAAAAAAGCACAGTGTATAAGAATCAAGAATTACAAGTTAATAACAACTGCAGTTCCATAGAATTGATACTTAACATGTCTCTTCTCACAGTTTCAGTTTGAGTTCAAAGCAGGAAGCTAGTGGAGCAAACAAAAAAGACATCTTGTGACCATACAAATAAATAAATGCCTGACACAATTCTAAACTGTTTCTTTGATCAAATAGCACAGTTTTTACAAAAGGTTACAATTAATTTAACAACTGTTGCTGACAGAAAATGTAGAAAGGAGTAAACAAAGGCAAGAAAGAAGGATCACAGCTGTCCGATAAAAAGCAAAGTAAGCAAAAGTCAGTTAAGACAAGAGAGCCGAAGCTGTCTTTCGAAGCTGTAATTTCAAAAGGTGAGGTAAACCTTTTTGTTTTTGAACTACAGAAATCATGGATAACTACAGTTGAATATTGATGTGCATTTTCTGCCTTTTTGCTTACAGTAAAGCCAGGAGTGGCCTGCAGATGAGATTTGTTTTTTTCTTTTTGAACCGTTGATAAACCCTCCATATTCTCGCATTCATTCCAGTCAAATGAAGATATTTATACAAAATGCCTGCAGTTCATTCTCACCTCCCACACACTGAAGAATGCACTGACACACCACATCTCAGAATCTCTCCATTCTCACTGCATTATGTTACAAGGGCCTCAGACCCATGTTTACACCTTCAGGTGTCACTAAAGTAATATCAAAAAATCATTTCAATGAATTATTTCTATTTTTGTGGATTATCATCATGATTTCCAGGACACGTCTTTGGCCACAAATAATTTAAATCCTATTAGCAGTTGGCATAAGCATATGTGTATAAAACCATGCACATATGAAGTCAGTTCTTCAAATGATCTCTGCGATATGAGGTTTTGGTAGTATGGAAGTGGCAGTTTGGTAAAATTACTGCCACAAAAGGGTTACATTTTCTTGTATGATGCTCACGACAAAGCTTGATATACAGAATCATAGAATACCAATATCTCAAAGCATTAGGTCACCCAGAAGTCACATAGCCACAATGTGGCAGCCACCTTAGGTCACATGTCAAAGTGAATGGTACAGTCATATTTTTCTACTCAATTGTCTAATTTTTTTTTTTGTACTACAGTACCTCAGAATTTATCTTCATCCAATTAAAAATAAAAGCAGAATTTGTATAGATTGGGGCTCCCGAGTGGTGCATCCGGTAAAGGCGCTCCACGTGGAGTTCAGGATGCGCTCTATAGCCTGGACGTCGCCGGTTCGAGTCCAGGCTATTCCACAGCCCACCGTGGACGGGAGCTCCCAGGGCGGCGGCGCACAATTGGACCAGCGTCGCCCGGGGGGAGGGAGGGTTAGGTCGGCCAGGGTGTCCTCGGCTCACCGCGCACCAGCGACCCCTGTAGTGTGGCCGGGCGTCTGCGGGCTTGCCCGTAAGCTGCCCGAGAGCTGCGTTGTCCTCCGACGCTGTAGCTCTTGGGTGCCTGCATGGTGAGTCCGCAGTATGAAAAAAAGCGGTCGGCTGACGGCACACGCTTCGGAGGACAGCGAGTGTTCGTCTTTGCCCTCCTGAGTCAGCGCAGGAGTGGTAGCGGTGAGCTGTGCCTAAAAAATAATTGGCCATTCCAAATTGGGAGAAAATAATAAAAAATAATTGGCAACGACTAAATTAAAAAATAAATAAATAATAATAAAAAAAATCTGTATAGATTAATCAAGTGCATGTTTATACCAAAACAATGGAAAGCAAAGTTCAGGGGTAATACCAGTAATACCGTAAATAACCCCTTATGTGTTGTCTAGGTAGTTTAATCCTATAATGCTCTTCCACCAGCAAACTACTGGAACAGAACTGCACATCTTCTTTATCAGAAGTACTACTTCCTGCATCTCAGGCTTATACTGGGAACCTGCAAGTATCTGTAATATGGCACGGAAAAAAATAAAGCAAGGTTATTAACTTGAAAAATTACAGCGCCAGGAGAAAGCTGTGTGCCAGAACAATGGAAAGTGGCACTGAAACAGTATTTTTTCACTAGAAACTTAAGTATTAAAATGTAATAATAAAGATATTAAGTAGTAAGACAATAAATTAGAAGTGTTTGATCTTAATGCAGCATAAACTGAGAAAAAAAAATCCCATGACCTCAATATGGCAGCATATTGTTTATAGATATTAGCAGTTCTTGGGGTATTGTTTATACACTACTGTATATATCAGTGTACAAAACCTCTGTATCCCAATACTGTGTATATTGTGTAATGAATAAGTATGATACACAGTGCTCATAGAAGCTGGCAATCTAACTGGTGTGAAAACTGCAAAGAGGCAGGACCCTGCTGGAAAAGTTAGGTCATACTGCATGAATCACTTTGTTCCATTATAGAGTACCCAAAAAACAGTAGACTGCGGGGTAGGTGTTACTCTGGCAACCAGGAATTACATTCATAAAGGTTCTCCAACTAGGACTGGAAAACGCAAGTCAAATACAGACAAGAAGCCCTACTGCAAATTAATGAAGGAAGAAAACAAGGATCCACCCCTTGTACAGTACTGTAATCTCCAACATCTAAACAAAAACCTTAACCAACACATGTTTTAATAATTGTTTGTTCCGTATAGTATAGCAGAGACCATTGAATGTGGCAGGTTCTTGCTGGTTTGTTCCGTACACACCAGGATCATAACGAAAGCTGGCTGTGCTGAGATTAAAACAGCCTTCCAGTGAACAAGGCACTGCATATGACCTAGAAGTAAACAGGCTTGTTCCACAAGTATGTGATCTTTTCAGAAATCATGTGCAGCAAAACCTGTTTTTGAGTAATGCCTAACCAGCTCCTGAGGCAAACAGGATTTCTTTGATGATGACCATTTTATGTAATGAACAAAAAGTTGTTTTTTTTTCTTCATTGCATATCTGACTACTTACTCCCTCTGCTGTTTTCTGTTTAATCTAAACACCTCTACACCATAATTCCATGCAAGGGCCTAACTGTAGCAATTATTGCAAATATCACTCTGTATAACATACAAACAAAAAGAAACTCAGTAATAAAAGTTATTTATTATTCAAGCTACATGATGTTTTGTTAGATACACATTAAAAAAACCCTAATAACTAATAAACAGAGCATAAATAGATACTTACTATATTGTTGTCCTCCTTACGAAATGCTCTAGAACCATTATACAAGTAGTCTTGAAATGTATATTAAAATATAAGACTTGTTACACTTTAGTTTGGATGTTTATTTCATCAAGAAAAATGATTTATTCTCTTTTTCTGCCTCTTTAACTCCAAGTTGATCTGCAATAGCACAGTTACTGAGGTGTATTGTACGGACCGTGCCACTTCTGACTTAAATGCAGAATGAACAGTCGATATAGAACGTTCACATGCCCTGGCAGATTTTTGTGGGTTGGGCTGTGATGTAACAGGAAGGCCCCTCCCATTGCTTTTCTGTCCTGCACTTTCCTTTTACACCTGGTTGGTCTCACTCAGCTTAGCATGATGTTAGTTAAAGTCACTGAAGGTGGGTTTACTTCTATCATTAAGTACTCAAAGCACACAATTACGTACATTTTTTTATGCACTACAATACCTTTTGTATACTTCAATTGTACTTCAGTTCTCAATAGATGATAACATCAAGCATAACTTTCTCCAATGGAATTTGCCTGTGAATGTTAAGTTTCCTGTGTCTTATTACAGAAATCCACCAAACTTTATAAATCAGCCAGGATCAGACTGCATTAAAACAAATATTTTTCCTTTTATTATTATTATTTGTTTATTTAGCAGACGCCTTTATACAAGGCGACTTACAGAGAATAGGGTGTGTGAACTATGCATCAGCTGCAGAGTCACTTACAACTACGTTTCACCCGAAAGACGGAGCACAAGGAGGTGAAGTGACTTGTTCAGGGTCACACAATGAGTCAGTGCCTGAGGTGGGATTTGAACCGGGGAACTCCTGGTTACAAGCCCTTTTCTTTAACCACTGGACCACACAGCCTCCTCTCCTTCCCAGTAACTGTGTTCATAAGATGGGTACAAACCTTTGGAATAAGTAAAGAATAAATAAATAAATAAATAAATAAATAAATAAAAATAAAAAAATAAATAAAAAAACTCCACAAGGACTAAGCTACTGTCAATGATTTAACGGACCAAACCAGCCTGGAATAATAGCGCCTGTTGATGGGCTATGCATCAGTTTGAAACACCGGACATTGTAAAATATCCCACAACGTAGTTCCTACAGATATGAAATCTAATGCCTACTGTGTTATTTGCCAGAAACTCTGAATGTGTTTGTATCAAAAGCAATTGGAAGTGTTGACCTCGTCCTGCATTGCCCTTCCTTTTATACACAATAACCAAAGGGCCTGAATTCCCTTTGAAATCAAAACTACCACCACTGATTTGCTCTTGCTGTGACATACAAATAAATCAGAAGGTCAACACCTTTGTGTTGCACAGAAGGTGTTGCTGGAGGGGGAAGGCATCAACAAGGTGGGTAACACCCATATCCTTTTATTTGTGGGTGAGTAAAATATACTACAGCCTTGGAATCATGAGTACTTCTGATAAATACATACTTAACCATTGCATTTAAATTGCAACACTGAATATTTAATGCATTCTAAAAGCTCAGTTGATTGGGAGTCTCATTCAACTCAATATCGTTGACCATGTGTTTTCCTGTAATTTTACAGTAAAAAGTTACTTTAAGTTAACAATGAACTTCAATAAGAAAATGCTGAATTTCTTGGGAGCAATACAGGCAAATTCTGAAGCGGTTACAATAATGAAGCTCAGATTACCTGTACTTTGAAAATATGCATGTTTTCAAAATCCAAATCTTCTTTTGTACAAACTGCATTGTAGTATTTATATTACACTTCATCTTACATGTACCTTGGCAACATGAAAAACTAGTGTACTACTAGGAATAATAACCATAGCATAATGCTCTCAAAGGCTTTGTCTTTGAACGCATAAGAAAATGATCCATTATGCAAATGTTGCTAGGGGCAAACAGAGGAACATCAGGGGGGGATAAGGGCATCTGCTAAGAAATAAATAATAAAAAAAAAAATAATAATAATAATAATAATAATAATAATAATAATAATAATAATAATAATAATAATAATAATAATGTAGGATGCAATGTGCTCTGTTCACCAGCAATTTGCCACTTTTTAGACACTGTTAAATCCACCTCCAGACAGGTGAGATTGCAAGACAGCATATTCTAGAGAAAACTCTTGCTATTTTGAGCTTGATTCTTCTGGTCACACTGGTTTGTCATCTAGTGTTGCCTTTCTTATTAGCTTCTGAGACACATACACTGAGCTGGGGGAAATACACAGCGAAATCCAGAAACAATGTCTGCCATTTATCTGTGGCAGCTGCAAGGGCGGAAAACACATTCTTGTTTTTAGAAAGATTCAGCTCATCACACCAGTAGCTCTGCCAATGTTCACTAGCTGTCCAGCTTTGAGAAACATTTTGCCTTTAGCCAATCAGGAGAGACTCTGTGAGCATGAGGCATTGATCATGTGATCATGAAAGATGGTGACCTACATAAGATGAATCCTGCTACAATCAATATTTTTTTTTATATGTATGCTGACGCTTTGTAGTGTCATTTCTGGTTATTCGTGGTCCTACAAGTCTCAGCAGCTCCTTAAAAGTGTCTGGATCCATACAAACAAAACTGCAATAACTTAAGCGCAGCTCATTTAAAAGATGATGGCCCACTCCTCTCTCCTCACAATTCAGGATCCCTTGTCCACACGACTCTGTTCCTGTGCTTCCACTTCTTTTACAAAGTTTTAGTGCAATTACAAGTGCAATTATAAAGCTTTGTTCCATTTTTAGAGCGTGCAGCAGGAATAACCATGTGTTGTTTGTAAAAGTTTCCTGACAATGTTTCGTGACAACTTCCAAACAAACAAGTTTCCATGTGTATGTTGGGTTTTGACATGTGATATGCAGGCTTTTTAGAGTATTGTAACGTTCTCCAAAATAAACCTGTTTGGCAGATCCTACAGGCTGACTGCATAGCATTCTTATACATCACTAACATTCTCTGAATCTTCCAAATACTTATTTTCATTTGCAGTACCACAGGTCTCTTTTCAATTTGTAACATTATTCATTCCAACACACTATCGTGTCATATGAAACCCCTCAATTAAATCATCTTTGTAACATACCCCAAGGACACTAGTCATGCACTGCAAGTACAGTACTGTACGTGCCTCAGTCACACGCTTTTATTACCGTACCTGGTTTCTACTGTTACATTACAGCTATTAAATATTATTAACTTTACTTGATAGAATAAATCCTGTTCTTTCAAAATACTGGTTTTAGATCCAAGTGTATAATACTTTATTCTGAATTACATAAAGGATAATGTAACCCAACTTTAAATATCAAGGCTGTAATTTTAGATATGAAAATACAGCCCTATACTATATGCACAAAAGGTCTCCTTTACAGTATTTGTTGTAACTTCTCACATTTGTATATCCCTAAAAGTTTTTCATATGCTGAAACTGGGTTGTATTTATTAACAAGTACCATGTGTAGTCCTGAATAAATAAAACACTTAAATTATGGAATAGCCTGTTACAGTGAAAGCCATCACTGCCTCATCATAAATGCATATGCATTTTGATGGATGAGTTTGAAGGTCAACACACAAAACATTCATGATTTATTGTACTGGTCTTTCTTAATGATTCATTTTCAGTGCTCAGCTTTTTTAATTTTTTTTTAGTTTGTTTGTTTTTTAAACAGCATGAAAAGCAAACCAATGCTTTGTAAACCAGTGCTGAATAACAACTGCTGAAATCACAAACAGGGTGGGGTTCCCTTGCTTGATTTAAAAGATATGCAGTAATGTAATGTAAAGCTAAAACAGAGAGCAGGTTATAGAATTGTAAAAGTTTAAACCAACAACTTTCATTACAGGACTCCACCATGACAACAGATGTTATAAAGAAAATCAAGTTTAGCATTCTGTTAATGCACCCACCATGGCTCTAGACTAGAGAACCAAACTAGACTATGTCGGCTCATTCTGAAAACCACTTGCGAGATCCCCCCTAATTCCCATGGCACCCCGTCCTCTCATGGTTGTCAGATTTGAACAAGATTAGGCTTTACAAAAAAACAGGGTCAAACGAGATGAACAGGAAAGGATTAATACTGTAGCATGGGAAGGTGCTGCATTACTGACAGATTTCTAAGTTCTCTTTTGTCATACGTTCATCCATAGATCCCACCATCATAATATAAGAATAGTTCACAAATAGGGGTCCTGAGTTTCATCTGGTAGTCAGAGATCAACCATCATTTTAAAAATTCCACTTTGGGGCTCTAAATTAATTTCACCTGTCATGTTATTAAATTGGAAAGATGCCTTCATTTAATAAATATTTAGCTATTATAAAAGAATATTGTTAACCACTGAATAAAAAGGCATTTTACTACAGTAAGTAGCACTAACCATAACATTGCATTTTAAATTACTGCATTTAATTATTTGGTACCATAGTAAAAAATGCCACAAAAAAAACACCAGTGGTCTTCATTACAGTTGTTATCTGTTTTGTTTCTTTTTTTTTTTTTTTTTTAAAGACGATAAGGATAGGAGCAGCATTATTAAAAACTATGTAACTTCATAGTTTTGGTGTCTTGTGCATGAAAAAGTTATATACAATTATACAGGGGCATACCCAAGGTTGGGCACAGTAAACTGGTGTGCTGTGTTGAGGGGATTTTATTTTTCTTCAATGGGGCCCACTGTATATTGCATTAGCAATCTGCCATTTTTCGTGGACCTCTTTTGATGCCTGCAGTGTTGAAAGAGTTAAATCACCTGGTTTCACAGACCCCAAGATTAGTGCTAAATCATGTTTGTAAAACCAACCAAATACATTAACATTGATGCATATAAAAATGTAAAGCTTTTGATGCCCCATGTTAAATGAAGAGCATGATAAAAACGAAATCCGATTCCCCTCTGTGAGAATGTGTAGAAGTAACTGGATTGAACCATTTTTTTTTTTTTTAAATCCGAGAACCGTGAAAAATAAATCCAGAAAATGTAGAAGCCCAATTTACAAACTGTCTACGCTAAAGATCACACAAGTCCTGCAAATTCATATTGTCTGTATATTTAACAACATTTTTAATATATGGCTTCTGGGCAGAATTTATTTTCTTGCAAATGAAAAAATAATTAAACCAGAAGCATTTTGCCTGATGCATTTACCACTGCTTGGTTCCAACTTCTGACTAGATTATAAAGAGGTCAGTTACATACTACTTTCACTGCACTGTATTATTTTGTTGTTGCTACAGTTGCAGCAGGTAACAGACATTTCCACCTCAGCTATTCAAACGGATCTATCTTTAACAGGTGTCATTTTTTATTGTTTTAATGGTTACTCAATTACATTCCACCTTTTACTTTTAACAACAATTCTGAAATAAGAGAAGCTATGAAAGAACCCGGTTTTACTATTGCAAAACATGGAGATGTGTGTGATGCAGTATTTAACAGCAAAGCTGAAAGTGATTACTCAAGTAATAAAGCAGCTGTCACAGCCAACTGCAGTAGATTGTTTATTAATTCATACACAAAACTGATCCTATTGTGTATAGGCTATATTGATTTACATAAAAAATAAAAAAAATCTAAAATTTAGGCACAAATAATTTCAAAAGCAACCATGCAGTGCCAACCATGAAGTATCAAGAAGTACCTTGATAGAAAACCGAAACTCTTAATGTAGGTTAAAAGGGTGCGGTTCCATTGTCTGGAGATTAACTGCAGGTGTAATGTGAGACCACGCAAATTGTGAAACTTTATTAAGGCTACACATGAAAAAACAAAGGATGGGCACAAACTATTTTCTCCCCCGTAGATAAAATAACACATAGAAAAACGAATATATAAATACACATTTCATATTTATATATACATAGGTCATAGTCACAAAAAAAAAAAAAATGTCATTTACTCTCTTTGGTTAAACAGTGCTTTGCTTCATTATTATTATTATTATTATTATTATTATTATTATTATTATTATTATTATTATTATTATTTATTTCTTAGCAGAAGGCCTTATCCAGGGCGACTTACAATTGTTACAAGATATCACATTATTTTTACATACAATTACCCATTTATACAGTTGGGTTTTTACTGGAGCAATCTAGGTAAAGTACCTTGCTCAAGGGTACAACAGCAGTGTCCCCTACCTGGGATTGAACCCACGACCCTCCGGAATCATGTTTACACAAGCTTACCTTTACAGTTTAATGATTTAAATACATGTGCACACTTAGGCTTGTTGTGCAATGCTACAGGTAACCGGAGACATGGATTGTACTGTATTAACCTCTGAAATATTTAACTGAAAAGATAAAAGATTAAAAGAAACTAAATAAAATTACATCAATGTTTCCACTAAAAAAGTCTTCAAAATAAAGACAGTTTAGAAGACAATGAAGAAAAACATTCGTCATTGAATTTATTAAGTTTGTTTTAGTATTTCAAAATTGAGCACTATGTAGTGTTCAGCAGTTATGGGCATATAAATTATGTATTATTGTATTTATGTTTACAGTTTGAACATAAGAACATAAGAAAGGTTACAAAATGAGAGAAGGCCATTTGGCTCATCTTGCTCGTTTGGTTGTTAGTAGCTTATTGATCCCAGAATCTCATCAAGCAGCTTCTTGAAGGATCCCAGGGTGCCAGCTTCAACAACATTACAGGGGAGTTGGTTCCAGATTCCCACAATTCTCTGTGTAAAAAAGTGCCTCCTATTTTCTGTTCTAAATGCCCCTTTATCTAATCTCCATTTGTGACCCCTGGTCATCCTTCTTTTTTCAGGTCGAAAAAGTCCCCTGGGTCGACATTGTCAACACCTTTTAGAATTCTGAATGCTTGAATCAGATCACCATGTAGTCTTCGTTGTTCAAGACTGAATAGATTCAATTCTTTTAGCCTGTCTGCATATGACATGCCTTTTAAACCCGGAATAATTCTGGTCACTCTTCTTTGCACTCTTTCTACAATATCCTTCTTGTGGCGAGGTGACCAGAACTGAACACAATATTCTAGATGAGGTCTTAGTTATGTATTGTAAAGTTTTATCATTACTTCTCTTGATTTAAATTCAACACTTTTCACTATATATACACAAGCATTTTGTTGGCCTTTTTTTCATATCTTCCCCACATTGTCAGACAATTCTGAGTCAACATAAACTCCTAGATCTTTTTCATAGATTCCCTCTTCAATTTCAGTTTATCCCATATGGTAGGTATAATAGACATTTTTATTGCCTGCGTGCAGTACCTTACACTTTTCTATATTAAATGTAATTTGCCATGTGTCTGCCCAGTTCTGAATGCTGTCTAGACCATTTTGAATGACCTTTCCTGCTGCAACGTTTGCCGCCACTCCTATTTGTGTGTCGTCTGCAAATATAGCAGAATCCAAGTCATTAATGTAGATTAAGAAGAGCAGAGGACCTAATACTGATCCCTGTGGTACTGTTGGGTCTTTATTGGGGAATTTTACATACTGCTAAAATACGTACCGGATTTAAAAGTTTGTACTATATTACATTCCACGTGTCATCTCTTTTGGCAAGTGATATTTTCAGAATCATATAGTACTGTATCAACAAAACCAATACAGTACATCTAAATGGAAGCCTACATATTTTAAAATACAGTCCTTTCAGATATGTATTTTTGATTTTGTATCTTTTTTGTGTTCTCTGAAAAACGGGCAAGGGTTGGAACAGGCCAAAATGAAATAATCAGATATGCGTCACACACATTTAACCATCACTGAAGTCAAAATTTTATCAGGCCAGATATGTGAGTGCTGACTGTATACAAGCTTTTTATATTTGCATCAGATGAAACATCTCAATTTTGCTGCCACATCCACCTGAGACTTACAGGTATCCCGCTATGTCTGTTGTAAAACCCCTTGATAGATTTGAAAAGCTGTAAACAAATATATCAAATCCCAGCTGCCTGAAAAGAACCACCATTCACCCTGTTCAGTAAGCAGTGTTTTCCCTTGATTCCAATTCAAGGAGGCAGAGTTTGGCCTACCAGGTGTGGCTGATAGGCTATTTATAATACAATACACAACACAATATCATAGGTTTATATTTATTGCTTTTCACAAATCACTGAACAATTAAGAATAAGCCAAATCAAAAAAGTGTTTTTAAACCTACTTTTAAAAATCGAAAGCGATTTTTAGACTCACTATTGTCAAAATACACAGAATTAATTACCACTACCTTCAACAGCACCTGGTGCCAGGATGTTAAACAGCAAACTGAGGACTATAGCTCTTGATGTAGTTATTTTTTTTTTGTCTCTTAAGATAGGGCTAAGGAAATGCTTTAAAAAATAAATAATTTTAAATGTCTAAAGTAAATTACCAACAACACATTAAGATTGGGTCATTTTATATTTGTTACTGTAGTGTTTTGCCTGGTTATAGTGCAGTTTGGGGGGTCTGTTTTTTTCCCCAGGTCTCATACTGTTTAGTCTTCTTTTTTTATTATTAAATTTAAAGTAGACCAGAATTTCAAAGACATCTCAACCCATAGTTTGAGAGCCCCTGTGGTATTTAAGACAGATTAGCATCCTCTTAACATTGTGTTGTTTATCTTGAGAATCCTTTGGGGGCGTGTGGCAATGTGTCCCACCCCTGTGTGTATTTTTGTGTTTTATGTTGTATGTAGTGTGTAAGTGTTGGTGTATAGATATTGCTGCACGGGATATAAATGGGTGTGTGTAGCACAAGTTATTTAAAATATATCATTGTATTTAGGCACAGGGATTGCACTTCCCTTCACGTGCATTTAAAGTATTTAATATATTTGAGCACGGGGTTGCACAAATTTAGCTCACGTGCTGGGATTCAAGTGAATAATTAATTGGTAATTGAATCCCAGCACAATTGTATATATAGATGCACGTTTCACTCACTCGGGGTAGGTGTTCAAGAGGAGGAACGAGAGAGAGAGAGAGAAACTAAACTTAAAAAAAGTATAGAATCAGTGAAGGCTACTGCCCAGCCTGACCTGTATTGTTTAGTATTTTGTGTTTGTGATTAATTTGTTTAAATATTTATTTTCGCTCTGTGAGCAAGTCTTTCTGTTAAAACCTTTTATTTATTTTTTGTATTAAAAATAAAACGGAGCGCAGCGTATCTTTTGAACTGCAGTATTTTTGGGTTTGTTTTCCTTCCTGCATCTGGTCTGATGTCACCACTCGTCCACCCTGTCACAGGGCGTGTTACACAGATGTACAGTTTAAAAATAGTTATTATTGCAGAGGGCAGAGATTATTGCAAACCTACCTAGTACAGATGTCTTTAAGTGAGAATGAGAAGGTAGGAACTTAATAAGAACTATTTGATTTATTTGTATTACATTTTGTCTCAATAAATTAGATCAAATTATTCCAGTGCCAGCATGGTATATAAAATCAGCCATGCATGTATATACATTCAAATGTTTAGCAACAGTTAACAAACATAAATAATACATTGATGCCAAACCCAAAGGGCCTCCAACACCTGGAGACTTCCACAATGAGAATCGGTTTTGTATCCGAAGCCTGATTATTGACGTTTCTTTTCTTACAAATTGCATTAAGTGGGAATCCATCACACTGAGCATATTCTCAATTATTAATTTCTACTATATGTTTTCTGATCCTTCTAGTGTATATGATCTTTGTGCATTGTACAGGAAATACTGAATGATTTTATTTTTCTTAGCAGACACCATTGGACTCAATTAATACAGCCATTTGGCTGGAGGACGAAAAAAATAAATAAAACACCAGTTATGGAGCAATTAGGTTTAGCACCAACATGCATATTTCATGACTACTACAGTTATTGCAGTTCATTATCCATAATTTACTATTTAGGATAAAATGTAATTGGAAGAATTTAGCCTAATGGTAAATGTTCAGAATGCTAAGAGCAGAAATCCCATCAAGCAGGTTGAAAACTATTTCAGCCAAAATTAGGTTATTACAAACAATTAGTTCATGCTGCATGCTATTCACTACATCTCAGATCCTGTTAAAATTACTTCTTGATATTCCCATTTAGAACAGAAAACAATTTGAGAATACAAGCAACAGGAAAATAAAACAGCAGTGTGGGAGCAAACACAATACACCACCCACTCGATATATTGCAGGGGTCCGATATAAATCCGCTATATATTGAGAGCCGCAATATAGCGAGAGACCTCCTGCACATGTTCTCAAAAGTCAGATCTCTCTCAAACGTTTAGTTTACAACTTCAGCCTGACCTTGTCTACACAACAATACTGCAACAGCATGTATTTCATTTTTTTTTATGTCACTAAATCATTGTATTTAGTTTTATCTGCCTTTGTGCCTTAATTTAACCAAAAGAAATCAAGAGTTATCTTAGGCTAGGTCTGCAACAGCTTGTCACCGGAGCAGCCACAATAGATTGTGCTTGAAATCCATTGGGTTCATGAAAGAAATTATATTTTTACATTTCATATTAACAACTCTGAAAACATTATCGTTACCCTCCTGATCAGGGAGTGGCATCAGCCGTTGGTGCAGCATTATTTACTTTGATTTAGGCCCTTGTTACCTCCGACAGTCAGGAGGAGGAGTACAATTATGTGGTGGTAGCAGTCTTTCATCAGCGAAGCACAAACTACACTGCCAGCCATTCCCATCAAGATTGTCTTCTGTCTTCCCTATTTGTCATTTGTAGGAGAAAGCCCTAAGGACAGCATAACATCAACCAGATGTGCCCAAAAATAAAATTAGTTTGTGTACACCTGGCTTTTGCCTATTTGTTTGCTCATAAGTATCTACAGTATGATGAAAAATACTGTTAATCATTTACAACCTTTTAACCATCTACCTAGACACACAAAGTAACTGGATTATAGCAATGACCTTTTTTTCAAATTTACATTGCAAAATATTATTTTGGGCAGGGTTAGTGAACCCTTTAGGGATTTTTGCTGGCTGCTGCTATGGAAGGTCACAAACGTATTTGCATTTAACGGCTTTCTAAGTGGATGGTAGCAGAGGAAATACAAAGTATTAAGACAACCCTGGCCATGATGATGGAAATGATACATATCTTGGCATGGCCCACTGTGATCTTTCCTTGAGCCATATTAATAACCACGTTCAAGAAAAATCCTAGCTTCAACGTAGCGAAGCTGCAGAAGCCATCTCTCTCTGGGACCTGAGACTGAGCATCAAATGGTAAAAATGCTTAATATTACATTAGAAACTAGACATGTATTCCATCTTCGCAGGCAAAGACTGAAGAAATGGGTAAAATAAGTTAATATCTATTTCATCACTGTAAAATGACAAGAGGTGCACCAAATGAACAAGTGTGTCAGTATCATACAGCACAAACTGTGTGTAATAAAGTAGTGCACTACAAGCTGATCCTTAATCTTTATTCATTCTCCGAACGGACGGACATGATGTATTAATTTCTTACTAAATCACATACAGTACTAATTATACTTAAATGTACTAATATGGCCCAGTCGCTGTGCAAACATACTGCAATTAGCATTTGCCTTGCGATAATTCGCAAACTATAAATATTGTCATATGTACTAATTTAAATATCTGTTGCGTCCTCTTAGCGAAATCTCTAGCATTGACAGTTTAATCCCATCAGGTTCTATAGTCGGACCCCCACTTTCACCCCCAAATAAAAAAAATGTGTTTCTATCAAAAAGCTTTTCATAATCATAAAGTAGCCCCCTCGCTAAACAGGAGATGTTTGTCCAACATAAGGAGGTGTCAGGTTTTAAAAAAAATACAATAAAATCGCACACATATACATTTATAGTGCTCAATGTATTTGAAATGTATGAATCACTACGCTGAAATAACACTAATATTTTTTGGGTAGGCTACACATTACATTATGTAAAAATAAATCTGTACAGTATGCCTATACAGTATTTAGTAAAATCAAATGAATACCTAGCGCTCTTTCTTTTTACTTTAGCCTGTAGGCTACTGGTAACACAAAATAAATCATGCTGCTGCATTGTACATAATGGTGTACAATGAGAATAAAATATTATTTTAAACTGAAACTAAATGATTTTAGCTGTGTTTTTCTTAAAATTATTATTATTTTGAACTTGGCCTACTTAGTAGCCTAGACAATTAACACAAAATAGATCATGGTGCCACATTGACAAGTTATGATACTTACAGGAGGACAGTCAATTCTCGTAATACGAATTTCAAGGCACCAGCAACAAATTTTGCATTATACCACTAATTTGTATTGTCATTAGGAGCCTATAAGCCAAATGTATACTGTCAGTTTTTATTTAAGTTAATCAGTGGTGCAGTGCTAAATTGTGCACAATTACAAATGACCTGCACAATAATAGAATAGGTGTGTTTCCTATTCCTATACAGATGCTCAGAATGAGCTGAAGGGGTTAGCGGCACATATGTGCAGTCTATTGCTCCCAACACGTCAGGGAACAAAAATGTCATAGAAATGTGTTTTCAAGGATTGTAAGTATACCCTGCTTTTAGGGAAAAATAGGTATTTGGGTGTTAGACTCAAAAATGCACTGACCACAACTGGCAACGGACGAGAAAAAGTAGACTGGGAAATGCAAGCAAACAGCTGCCACAGTCCCTTGAAAGGACCCAGAGGCAAGATAATGCAGGGTGGACAACAGTTTGACCACTGCAGGAATAACATGGCTTTTCTGGGTGACAGGCTTCAGGTCATCTTCTAAATCAGACAGCCGCTCAAGAGCCTGTACCAGAACTTAATTTGGTCTTCATTTAAATTGAAGAGCGTAATGCGGGTACAAAATACCCTTTCTCTTCTCATCCACTCGTTCTTGCAGAAGACAATATCTCCTTCTTGGATAGTGTTTTTCATACTGCCTAATTACGACTGTTTAAAACATGCTTTCAAAAGTTCTTAAATTGATGCAATTGTAAATGTCGCAATTGTCGGCAGCTTCAGTAGATCTCATTATAATATTTGAGAACCTCATTTGCACGATGTCCACCCCATTTTTGCGAATTTATGCAGGAACGCCCATAATTACATATTCAGCTAAGGCTGAACCTCAAAGGGCAAAGCATTCCCTAAAAAGTCACTCACAGCATTGTGCTTCTTTAGTACATTTCACCCTAGACTTCTGACTATTGTGAAAGCCGCAACACTTTAGTACACCTACATCTTAATGTCCAAAATGCAGCAATGGCCTCTTAAATTAGGCAGTATCAACAGTGCACTTATTGGTACAAATGTTCTCAACCATGAGGATAAATGGAGTACCAAGCATTCCTTTTGTCAGTTAATGTCAGCTTTCAACAACCAATAATTACTGCATTTTCTATTCTCAGTGAAGAAATGGCACAGTGCTACATGCCCCCTTTATATGGCATTTTAAGGAGAAGAAAAACTGCTGTACTAAAACTGAGGGATAAGGTTGCCAACTTTATTTAACAAGTTTGCTTACTATACCAGAATCTAAGTAATTCATTTAGATTAGGAATAGCAGAGGACCTAATACTAATCCCTGTGGTACTCCACTGGTTACCTCACTCCATTTTGATGTTTCTCCTCTAATCAGTGGATGCATTTCCTTGAATCCCTACTGCATTCAGTTTGAGAATTAATCTTTTATGCTGGACTTTGTCAAAAGCTTTCTGGAAATCTAAATAAACCATGTCATATGCTTTGCAATTATCCATTGTCGATGTAGCATTCTCAAAAAAAATCAAGCAGGTTAGTTAGACATGATCTCCCTTTCCTAAAACCATGCGGACTGTCTCCCAGGATACCGTTACCATAAGGCTGAGGCTGATTTAAGATGATTATCTTAAATCAGTTCTGCCCTGAATTGAGTTAATGTTTGTTTTATGCAAAACCATTTATAAACCTTTCATCTAATTAGTGACTGAGTGCCAAAAAGCAAAGAGCTACAACTTACCAGTAGTGTCAGGGTGCAGAAGTCAAAAAGGTCTCCTTCCTCCAGTATTACTCTCCCTAATCAACTACCTCATGCAAGTGGTTAAAAATTAAAGGGATTATGAAAGGGCCTTTTATGACAGGTGGACCACAGCACTGTTGGAAATCTCTTGAGTAACACCAATTAGATAAAAACAAATTAAAACAAACATTAATATACTGGATTCTGGGCAATTTAAATGTATCAATTTCATTATTTGCTAGGAAGGCATTTAATAAGTAACCTACTGTATCACAGGTGATATGTAAATAAGGCATTTGAAAGAGGTACAGTAAATCTGTTGTAGGTGTTATTGCAGAATGCACTCCAGGGAAATGCACACAAGAAGAGTGACAATCAAAAGCACAATAAGGGTTATGTTAATCCTATAAAGCATGGGGTGAATCTGCAGCAAAGGGATCAGGGAAGCAAGTGTTGATTCAAATACGCAGTTCATGCAATAACCAGTGATTCTATTCACCACTTGTGCAGAGGAAAAGAATATGAATGGCAAGCAGGTATACTGTAGTGGATTTCAGTAAGATAATCCAAGGGGTACAGTATGGTTAGCATATAAATACATGATGCGGTATGGCGCTGCCTGTGATTTGGCTAATAGAACTGTTTTGCAAATATAAAAAGATAATGGGGATTTCAAGTATCTGATGTACATGAATTTGTCACCATTACAGAAGCAGAGTTTAGCTTCCAACAACATGGGAAGCTAAGTAAACATACAAGTGTGTAACTAGAGATTATCATAATCGTACTGCAGTTGGTAATAAACACGTCAAGGTTGAGTAAGAGCAAGTGCACAGATAAATCTTACACCAAGGTGTGCAGTAGCTATTCCCATAACAACTGGGTGGGAAAACAAGGTGCATTACAGAACTAAAGTATACAATACGTTTTTAAAAGACAAAATTAAAATATTGAAAGGGAAGGCTTCACTTCTTGAATGACAGAAAATTCATGTTAGTTTTACAACTGCTTCAACAGTTACTGTATGCGAGGTAAAACTTACAAGCAGTAAAGACACTTGCCAAATTGTTTGTCTGCTTGATTCATTTTACCTTATATTTAAATTCTCTACAGAATAGTAGAGTACCTAATCTACACAGTGTGTCTGAAGTCAATGTATTTGGGAAAACTTCATTTGGATACCAATGTCTTAAAGGTGTAC
The DNA here is from genome assembly GCA_030684275.1 of Acipenser oxyrinchus oxyrinchus. Lineage (NCBI taxonomy): Eukaryota > Metazoa > Chordata > Actinopteri > Acipenseriformes > Acipenseridae > Acipenser > Acipenser oxyrinchus. The sequence continues at coordinate 13,444,371 of CM060259.1, read as the reverse complement.
AACCCGTTTTTAAACTCTTACTGTTTCTAGTTTGTGCAGTTCAAATTTTTTATTAATGTTTTTCAAGGAAGAAAGCATTTCAGTATGTGTAGAGTAAGGGCTCTATGTATCATTGTACTTTCGTATCTTTACTTTTCATAAGTTTTTGTGACTTTGTAGACCTACCCGTGATGTATTAAAGTCATTTTCACTCCCGTAACTTAGTTTCATCCCTGCTGCGGTAGTTTAGTTACGACTGTTCGTTTCAAACTACTTTCGAATGCAAATGTGTGAATCTCATCATAATAATCGAAGTTTCACTCTTACCCTCGATGTATTATAATTTATTCCTGATTTACGACTTCAGTTTGTGCCTGTTATTTTACGCATGTGTCTCTCACTGGTGCAGATTCAAATAGCTGTTCGTATGTGAAACTTCCTGTTTAAACGTTTACAGGCTTTTAGTTACTTTAAAATAAAGCACTTTAAAATATATATATATATATATTTTTTAATTTATTAATAGTCCATATTAAATAACAATGGCAATAAATGCATTTTGTTTTGGTTTCTTTTATATTTTAATGTGCTTTTATTTTAAACTTCACATTAATAATGGAAAGGAAACACAGAAACAAATCATTGCAGAGTTCTTAAATTAAACACAAACTGAAATCTTTTTCTTCTCAGCAATTAATTATGTAGTGCATAGACAACTGAAATACAACGAAAAGTATTTACTTGCGTAACCTACTGTACTTTTTTCCTTTACACAACTAAAATATACATAGACTCAAAAAAAGTTTTCTGCGATATTCTTAAATTAAAGCACTGAAAGCATAGGGAAGCATGGTTAGGGTACAGACGAGTACAAACATGGTAAACTGGAGAATTACCATTCAAATTGACCATGGTAAACTTCCATATATAGAAACAAGCTTAGTTTTATTTATGCTTTCTGTTTTTGGGGACCATTTCTTTTAGATCTATGTTTTGGTTTGTTTTCGCTGTGCCCAGGGTCTGCTCTACGTTTAACGCATCACATTCAGTTTGTCCTGTTTGTTTTTTATTTTCTGCTGCTTTCTTTTTTTGTAATCCTCCTAAGGTCATGCCATTTTTTTTTAATGTCTGTAAACACAGTGTCATAGTGAATTTCTTTTGTTAGTTATTTCTTTCCATATTTCTTTTCCTTACGTTTTTTGGCCCTGGAAAGTGTTAAATAATATTTCTTGATTTTGTTTTTCCATTTCACTAACTAAACAGGTCAATTTCATCTTTGTGGAAATTTATTTTCCTTTTCTTTTTGGCCGTTGCCATAGTTGCATCACGGTTGGAGTTTGCAGAAGCCACAGCTCGATCTTATTATATTTGCCTACTACAGTACTTCCTTCTGTTCACTATAGCACTCATTTGCCAGAAGGAAGTTTAAATATTGACTGTAGAATATGGGTGCCTGTTTATATGGTTGCCTAGCAACCACTGCACCTGTACTGTTAGAGAGGTTTGTGGGCGGTATTTGGTACACATTTCCACTAGGGGCTCTAGGAGGTGTGGAACCTGTTGTTCAGAGAATAAACAGACTTTACGTGTAAATCAAGACTGGTCTATTTTTTTTTTAACAAGCATTATTACATGGTGTCAGAGCTGGCAGAAAATGGCACAAGGACTTCGGAACATTGACCGCTTGTGTTTGATGAAAATATCGCTGACAACCGGAAAAAGTTTGAAAAAGAATGGTGCATACACTGCTACGCGGGTCCCTCGGAGAAGACGAAAAAAGTTCAAGCTTACGCTCTTCCCAATTTGTCTGGCCCAGACGCTCTAGAAAAATCGGAATCTTTCGTTTTCGCTGAGGGGGAGGATAAAGAAGATTCAAACAGATTTGTCTTCCTGTAAAAAACGTAACTATGGACAGACACACAATCAATACCACTAATCAGAAGCCAGATGAGTTTATCCAATCATGTTTCCACACTAAAAATACTAACAAAGAAATGCAAATTCATATGCAAATTCAGTGAGAGTGAAGTTCCCTATGTGGGCCACCTGCTGACTGATAAAGGTGTAAAGCCAGACCCAGAGAAAACCAAAGCAATCCGGCAGGTGTCGCCACCTGAAGACAAGCATGGTCTGCAGCGTTTTCTTGGCATGACAAATTACCTGTCAAAATTTATCCCAGGCTACAGTAAAGTGACTGCACCTCTGTGTCAGCTCCTCCACCAGGATGCAGAATGGAGCTGGCAGGAACAACAAAGCAATGGCTTCACCAAGCTTACAGAACTACTCTCAAGCACACCTGTGCTACAATACTTCGATGTCCGGAAACATGTGGTGCTGTCACCAGATGCATCACAGCATGGGCTTGGGGTGGTGTGCATTCAAGATAGTAGGCCAGTAGCTTTTGCATCAACAGCCTTAACCCTTTGCGGTCCTATGTCGGACTAGGTCCGACATAACATTTTCCTTTCGATCCGATGTCGGTTCCTGTCCAACATCATCAAAAAAAGACATCAAGCACAGGTCCCTAGTGTTTTTTTATCCGGAAAAAGCAGAAAAGCTTTCAGTGGCCGAAAGAAGCCGAAAAAATTAAATGGAGGCGGATCTGAGCAACACGAATAGTCCCTTCACCACAGACATAACACGGACATAAACAAAAAAAGATAGCTGCTTCTGCAAAATCGGACATTTGCCAAACTTTCTGAGATGTTATAGTAATAAAATAATGACTTGGATAGCATTATTGAGGAGTTTGGTGATAAAACGAGTGATCAGGAGATGATTTATCAGTATGCACTACTATGAAGAGATATGTGATAAATACAGCGAACAAGGAGTGGGGCAGGGCTGGAGATGCAGTACTGAGTGTCCTGTTGATATGCAGTGCCTTTTAAACCTGTTTTACTGTGAATAAAATTACTTTTAAACAGCGTGTGTAAAATAAACAGCTTGTGTGAAAATAAAGGGTTAACAGACACTGAGACTCAATATGCTCAGATTGAGAAGGAACTTCTCGCCCTCGTCTTTGTATGTCAGAAATTCCACGATTTCATCTACGGCCGCCCTGCAACTGTTGAAACAGATCACCAGCTGCTCATCACAATTCTTAGAAAACCACTCCACACTGCTTCACCACGTCTGCAAAGAATGATGCTCAAATTACAACGCTACAACCTCGATATGATTTACAAACGCGGCAAGGAGCTGTATGTCGCTGATGCTCTCTCACGGGATCATTCATCTACCACTGAGCGTGCTGAACATGAAGAGGAGTATGATGTCATGACGATCCAAATGCTGTCATCAAGGAGAACTGATGAGCTCAAAAATGCAACACAGTCAGATGAACTGTTCAAATAGCTCTCCAGTATCATCATGAATGGCTGGCCTGAGCCAAAGAAAGACCTCTCTCATGACGTTCGTGCATTCTACGCCATGAGGGAGGAATTGACAGTGCAAGATGTACTGATACTGCATGGTCAGAGATTCGTATTCCCACATTTCCTGCAAAAGTATTACACTCAGCAGCTGCATCAAGGGCACCCAGGTGTTGAAGCAACAAAACGCACGGCAAAAGAAACCATGTACTGGCCCTCAATTTATGGAGACATAGAGAGAGAGGTTTCCAACGCCCTCAAGCCTCACCAGATGAAGAAACCTATGCAATAACATGAGATTCCTTATCTGCCATTGTCACTCACAGCTGCAGACATATTTGAATGGAATGAAAAAGAGCACTTGGTTCTAGTCTATTTGTTCTCAGGATGGTTTGAAATTGACTACTTACCAGACATGAAAAGTACAAGTGATCAGGAAACCTGAGGCATTTTGCTGTGCATGGGATACCACAATGGCTGATGACAGACAATGCTCGGCAGTTTACAAGCAGAGAATTCAGGGAATTTGCACACACGTGGGACTTTGAACATGTTATAAGTAGCCCTCTGTACTCGCAATCAAATGGTTTGGCAGAGCGGGCAGTGCGCTCTGCTAAACATCTCCTTGAAAAATGCTTACGTGACAGATCAGACATCTAAGCTGCTTTGCTTAACCTGTGCAACCTGCCTAGATAAGGTCTACCCTCACCAGCACAGAGGATGTTTTCCAGACGCACTAGAACCATGATTCCTGTGGCCAAAAACCTGCTGTGACCAAAAGTGGAAACCATGAGACAGAGAGGTAAAGAATACCACGACCGGAATGCACGGAAACTCAGCCCATTGAAACCAGGCCATGTGATCAGAATGCAAACAGCACACAGCAGAGGTTACGACAAACTAGCTGTTATGCACAGCAGAGCACTACAACCCAACAGCAACACCACGATGAACACACTTTAAATAAACTGCCCCTCAAACCATTAGAATTAAAATGTTTTGTTACTATGCTTGTGAGATTGCCACTGTTACTACAGGTACCTTCATAAAACTATCGGTGCCAGTAATTCAGTTTTATTCTCCCTCATTTCAAAATGTACTCTTAATTCTGTTAAAATAGATTATTTTTAATTAAAATTGGATGGTTTTGGGGTGCTGTTCAGCATGTTTTTTTGCAGTTATATTGTGTTATATTGTGTGTGTATGATTCATCCTGTCTTGTTTAAGCAGCAGCTGTTAACGGTTGCTGCTGGGTATCAAAATAAACTAAAGTAAATTAACATGCCTGTATCTATGAGGGGATAACAGTTTTGTGTTCTGTGGTGATTAATGCCTTTTCATTGCTGAATTCTGTACATTTGAAAAGACATGAAAGCATAGTATCGCTGCCTGGTACAGTGTACTTCAGAAATGTACACTCAGAGGACTATTTGCATTTGCTCCTGAGTAATCAAAGAGGAATTTCAGATTCTCATATATTCCACTCATGAAAGACAGTGGAAATGTTTCTATATTCAGCCTTGGGTAATCACAACCATACACCCTAATTAGAATAACTTTCCAAGAAACGAAGCATGCTGCATTAACAATGTTTGTAAAAACAGCAACAGTTGTTGTCCTGCAACTGATCTGCAACTCCTACTTTTAGAATGCCTGTATTTTTCATCCAATGAATAGATAACATAAATATTGGGAAAGTAAAACTAAACAGAAATTAAATCACTTATGTTGGGGTGGGTGTGTCTCTCAACAGTTCAGCATTTTCTCAGCTCAATAAATGCATGGCAGTTCACACAGGCCACTGCAACTAGGCAGGTCCTATAGCCTAACATTTGGTGACCTATATCTCTAATGTTTATCTCTAAAAAGATTGCACCAGATATACCTCAAGGGAGCTTCCACATTTCTCAGTAACAAAGGAACAGCTCTTAATTCAGAATCTGAGACAGAATTGAGTCTTCCCATTAAATGGCAATTATGACTTTTCTTCAAATTCTATTTGAATTTTAGGTACACAGTGCCGACCGGTGGTAAATATTGTAATGATGATTTTATCACAGTGCAAGAGAACAATTTAACTCATATCGGGCAGGATAACTTGCTATGGATAAACCATTTCCTGACTTTTTAAAAAACAGATAAACACAGGGATAAAGCAGAACGTTGACATATTGTTTTGCCAGTTTCATATCAGTGCTCTATATTGTACAGATGTCTGTTGTTGCAGAGGATATGCCTCTTCAATGGGGGATAATTACAGAAACTAGTATTATCTTTATTTTTTCATTAAAGCTGCTCTGCCAATATGAATTTATAAAAATAAAAATGACTAATCGGTCTTCAGAAACTACAGCAGGATATTTATACTGTCTATTTATTAGGGGCTTGTAATTGTTATAACAAAAAAAAACCCTGAAAATTAATTACAGCAAATTTTTAAATCAAAATACATACAAATACATATACATATACATACACAAACAGTTGTAGTCAAAAGTTTACATACCCAAACGGAAATTTATAATTTCTAAAAATTTCTCAAACAAAGAATTTTAGGAAAAAAAACTTTTGTAGCAAAAGTTTCGCTTTTGTGGATAAGGAAAAAAAGTTATAAGAAATCGATGTCTACAATTATTTATTTCAGCAATTCTTTTGCAAAACTCCAAAAATGCCAATTCAGAAGTATTCATACCCTTTGATGCTATGATAGTATTGTCTACAAGGGGATAGAAATTTCAATATGATAATGCAGAACCTAATTCTAGAAAAGTCTAGAAAATGCTGGATTGTAGGTGAACATTCTTAGAGAGTATAAAAGTGTCACGTTTTCACTTTTCACATACTCTTTTTATTTTATTATTTGCTCTGTACACACTCTTAAACTCAGGGGAGATGTTGAGGAGGACAGAGATGTTTAAAACTCCTAGTGGTTTATGTTCGAGCACTGGACGAGCTGCGTGTCCATACAACCTTCGTTTAATCAAGAAAATCACACAGACTCATTTGTTTTGAAGTTTTACGAATCAGAGCGACTTCAGTGCTCCATCGGTTTATTAAAATGCTTTTTAATATTGGATTGGTAGATTGCGCATATCACCAAAATCCCAGCAGGTAATAACAACTAGTCTAGAGGTATTACAAGCATAGCATTAATACTTCAATACAATAATACAGTTAGATGTATTATGTGCAGCCCTCTGGCTGGCTGAGCAAAAGCTGACAGCACCCACTGCTATATTTTATCACATTCAATACATCACCCTCTTAATATTAAAACATAGTTTTCATACCTTATAGCAATGCATTCAATACATGTGAGCTATAATAATCAAATATTCCCTTACCTTCTAGTAACAAGGAAATGTGGTTTGAATAAAAAGAAAAGAACTGTCTTCAGAAGGCAGATAATTCTAAGTTTTGATCAAGCAGCAATTAGCTCTTTACGGAAGTCTGCAGAGGAAGGACAATGTCACTCTGCCAGGCTGAGAAGTGGTAGTGGCAGGATTTTTGTCCCATTGAAAGCAATGAGTAGCCCCAATTAAATCCAATCATCAATCTATATAGACAGCTCTTATCTTTTTGGCAAACAGTAATCTCTAAAAAATACCAACCAACTCCTCCATGATCTCATCTACTCATTTCTGACCCCCTCCTTAATCTGAAAAGTTAGGTGAAGCAGAGTTCACAAGATCCTTGCTACCTTGAATCACTACTTTAATATATGTGCATTACAAAGAAAAGAGTGTTGTTTGAATATATACAACACAAACAGTTGTATTATAATATAACAGTTATAGTTATAATAGTTATAATTGATTAAATGAACCTGGCTTCTAAAAATATATTCCCTCATATCATATCGTCTTCTCAAATTAGTTTCCTTCTTTCCCTACAGGTGTGTGTTTAGCAGATATTATAGGGAACGTCTATCCTATGTCTTTTTAGTATAGAGTTTCTCCCCAGGGAAAATCTAATTATTTATATTTAAATTGTAAGGCTGTAGTGTCTCTCCCCTAGCAGCCTGAACTTAGCTGAACTTCAGCTTTTTATTTTTCAGTTGTACACAAACTGGCTGAAACCAGTTCGCTTGAGACATCTCTCCCTTTGCCAATTTGGGAGTTGATAAATGTTCTTAGTAACTTTCCCTATTTCTACACCTGTGGCTTTTGTGCTTCTTTCTGTCAGTGCAACTAATTAAATATATATTGGAGTAAGTCCATTTCTACCATAAACCCCCTTTCTCTAAGATGAAAAGGTATTTTTCCTCATTAATCCTGGCCTTAGCGCCTTAAGTTTATTGATAAGAGGATCCCTGCTCTTGTGCCAAGAATACCTCTCTGTACCAAGCAATGATCTTTCCAAAGACAGGTTTTTAAAAAGTTCAGGAATATAGGTTACATAGGCGGTGTTTACATGCAAGTTTTAAATCGCGCTACTATAGTGCATTCATGACGTGTCACGCGCAAATGACGCATGATTGTGCTCGTTCCAAAAGTGCACAGCAAAAAAAGTGTGTGACTTAAATGTCATTACACTTCGGTAAAGCACGGTAAAGTGTGCGCTAATTAGTTCCATAGCAACAAACTCCACAGTCGTGCAAAATACTTAACGATAGACTTTCATGAAATAACATGATATCTCCTCCACTTCCCCTATGTAAAAGAACGCTCTTCTCTGGGATACGGTCTTTCTGTCCTCCTTTGTAGTAGCGCAAGTAAGATTTTCCTTATCCCAGTCTTACTAATACAAATCAGTTAAATATCCATCCATCCATTATTATCAATCCGCTTCTCCTGATGAGGGTCGCAGCTACATTATATATAAATTGCATATAGAGATGTTGATTTATACCATTATTTATTATTTCAGTGTATTATGAACGATGAATGAGAAATACTAGATCATTATGACCAGCATTATTATCATAATAATAATACTACGAATTATGTAGCTTTTTTTCCCGCAAGATGTTTCAAGCTTCCACCCCTTCTGACAGCACGCAACACCAGGTTGACCAATTGTGAATTGTTTCACAGTCTCTGTTTTACATGTGAATCCTAAGAATAATTTCTGGAAAATAATAACATACCGCACATACGCACACTTAGCCTCAGCCACGCGTAAAAGGGCTTTATCTCCCCAACGACAGTAGCTAGAGCGTCCAAACCAACTTTAATGTGAAGAAGACCAATTGTGAATTGTTTCACAAGCTTTCCTTTACATGTGAATCAAACAAATAAATTGTGAAAAACAATAACATACCGCATATACGCACACAGCCTACCTGACACGCGTAAAATGGCTTTATCTCCTCAACCACAGCAGCTACAGCGCTCAAACCAACTTTAATTTAAAGGATGCCAAATGTGAATTGTTTCACAGTCTGTGTTTTACCTGTGAAGCCTAAGAATAATTTGTGAAAAAACAAATGGTTGGGGATATCAAGCCATTTTACGCATGTCAGACTAAGTGTGTGCGAATATGCGATATGTTCTGTTTTTCACATATTATTCTTAGGATTCACATGTAAAACAAAAGCTGTGAAGCCATTCACAACTGGTCTTCTCTAAATTAAAGTTGGTATGAACGCTGTAGCTGCTGATCCAGGAGCATCGTCTGATGCGCCTGGAGTACAGAAGGATGTACCATCTGATTGCACGCACCACTGCCAGGCAGGATTGGCAATACAGCCACCTTTTGGAAAGGCTGGACCACGCTGATCAACAGCACCAAGAGGTGGTTGCGTTGCTCGCCGAATTTCTGCACACAATACGATTCCTTTCCTGCAAACCCATTGCATGGGACTGAAGGAGTTCTTCCCATACAAGACTTAATCTAGCCAGTGTTTGTCTGCGTCTTCTCCATCCATCCATTTTTGTCGCAACTACGTTGTAAGTAGGCCTATGATTTTATATACCCTTATAACTAATTAGCAAATACACACAAATTAAGTAATTTTTATATTAACAGCGTAAGTTTCCACATTTTCTGCATAATTAATTGTAACAGTTCAACAATGTACCTGTGTTTGAAACCAACACATCATGAGTTGTTTTTAATATATTTGTTCCACATTAACGCATATGTGTGATTATTGAACGCATACTTCTTTTGTTTAGCACATTAACAGTTACGCAGTTGGCTAAGACTAATATATATGGGTGTGTGAAAAGATTTAATCAGTAGCCTAAGAAGCATAAGAAAAGCAGTAATGGGAATTGGTGAGTGCTGTCGGTTTTTGTACACATGATACTTCTACCATTTCTAGAACAACTAATTCTAAACAATAATAGTAATAACTATTATTATTTTCTTCTTCTTGGCAGCATGAACCGTTTTAACTGCAAGCCTTTTGCATTCTAGACAGATGGGGGTTTACATGAGGCACGTAAAGCCTCATGTAAACTCCTATGCATTATTTGAAAGATATCCTTTATCGCGCAGCATATTCAGCGCGTTTCGTGATATTTAAATAAACCTTCCCGTTATTTTATTATTAATGAGGTCGTTTGCATTTGGACGACTAAATTCTCTCTCTAAAATAAACTCTCATGTAAACGTGGAAGCAGAACTGTCATGACCAAAAAAGCGCGAGAGATCTGTTGTCACGTGTTTCAGTTTTTGCTTGTAAACTGCCCCATAGAGTTTACTTTTCTAAAACCTTTTTTTCTTTTGCTTTCAAAGTTACTTTTCATTGTTATTTCAAACATAACATCTTATTTTCTGCATTATTTTAAGCTCGGGGCTAAATTTAAGTATTCTTTATTCATTATCAACTAAGACTTTCTTTAACAACTAAGACTTCCTAACCACATTCTTTTTATTATTTAAAAGGCAGTGTACTGGCTGTTTCAGGTCCTTATGGTTTTCTCTTTTTAACTTTTAAGAAACCTCTAGTCCTTGTTATCACAACAGTTTATACTATTTAAAGCAAATATATTAACACACATCTACTTAGTACAGCAACATTTTATATTTAAACTGAAATGTATTTAACAGAGGCTTGGCACTCAATTCTGGAGCCGTGCCTATCTTGATAAGGGACTGCTTGAAGCCGGCTAGTGTACCAGGCAGTGCTGGTTTCTTACTATATGGTTTTACACAGAAAGCATACACAATATTTTCACAATATTTCTTACAGACTAAAGATTATTAAGCACTACTTCGGGTTACATTACATATCATTTTATCACAGGTGTGGGCTGCCGGACTTTATACCTACAAGACACTTGTACACGCTTAATAGCGACACCTTCCTCACATTCCAATTTGCCCAGATGTGCCCATTTTACAAGGTGACCGTGTTCACAGTCCATGCATTCAACCCTTTTTACATCCCTTTGATGTACACTCAAGTGAGAGAAAGACATTCCCTCAGCATCTTTACACTCAAACAAGATTCGACAGTGTTTGACTAGGTGACTGCAGGCCGGACATGGCTTGGGCCCCGCCAGGGGTGATTCACCTCTGCACCTGTCGCATGCACACATAACAAGAGGATTCTTCCCCATTTGATGAGTCAGGGTTAGCTCTGTACCCTTCACAATCATTTTGGACCTGTACATGTTTCTTTCATACATTTCATTTTGTTCACATAGAGACACTTTATGAGGTATGCCATCCATCCAGAACACAGTAGGAGGCCAAAACTCACTGTTTTTCATATCAGCCTCAACTAGCTATTAATTTAATTTTCCTTGTCAGGGTATGAATACTTTTGAATTAGCATTTTTGGAGTTCTGCAAAACAAAATTGCTGAAATAAATAATTGTAGATAAATAAATACAATAAGTGTCAAAACGTGTTGTTTGTCTGTTTTTATAATCATGTTTTTAAATGAATATAGAGATTTTTTTTTGAAGACAATAAAACTAGCAGGAGGTAAATAATTAATCCTTTTGAAGCAAAATGACAAGCGTGCGACCATGAATGTCTCTGCGGAAACTCTTTTGGTAAGTAATCTAAAGTGAAAGTTTAGCTGAAATAAATTGGAACTTTTGCATTGCTGTAGAGACTCTACTTTCACATGTGTGTGTGTATATATATATATATATATATATATATATATATATATCTTACAACAGGATAAAAGCCAGTGAAATGCAATATTTAAGTTCAATGTGGGGGCAGGGTTCACACAATTTTAATATTTGACCACTATGTTTATTGTTTTCCGCTAAATCACTGGCATCTAAGTAGTAGAAGTAGTATTTATTCCAAATGTAAAATGAAGACTTTGAGACATCATTACTAAGGATCGCTGATTTTTTTTTTTTTTAATTCATGGCAGTGTCACGGGTAAACTGTTGTATTTCGCAGAATGTGCACAGAACTATTTTATAAATTATGTGTACAGATTATTATTATTATTTTTTTAAAACAGCAAATAGAGAGAATGCATGGACATCATCAAAATCAATGTCAAAGTTATTCAAGCACTTTACAATAGCTTGTGAAACAGTGTTGCAATTAACAGCCTGTAGGTAAAGTGTATCTGCAAGGCCAGCTTTCATTTCTACGTCAGATTCATGTTCACCATTTAGGCCTTGCAAAACAAATACAATGTGTAACCCATACTGATCTTGGGCATCAGTCGTCTCGTCAGTGACCACTGACAAGCAACCAGACTGTTTTACCAATTCCATAATCTCCTGCTTGTGATACTCGGCATCTTTAGGTAAGTATTAATGTCTCAGCTGGGCTGATGAAGGAATCACTCCACCATTTGCTACACTCAGAATTAACGTAACTTTTGGTTGTCCAATTTTTCAAGAGGGATATTTGCGCAAACAAATGTCTCTGACAGGTCAAAATGTTGTGTTTTGTGCTTCCCGGTTTTCAGTGAACTTTTGGAACATGGAAGTCACCGTTTTTTGTTTCTTTGCAAGTAAAGCAGTTGCAGTACTGCTCTGGATTTCCACCTTTCTCTTTTGCTGAATACTTGAATCTAAATGCCTGTCAACAGACAATTTTCAGTAGTGATCTACTGTAACTTTGCAGGACGTACAGAAGAGCTAAACTCCTGCTGGATACTGCTTTACGCGATCTGCTGCAGACACATTTTTAGCCTTTTTAGAGACATCCATTTTCTTGTTTACAGCGTGTAGTATTTAAATTTTCCCCCCAGACTGCATATAGTCACATGACATAATGACTGCACAGCACTATGTGCATGGCAAATATTATTATTATTATTATTATTATTTATTTCTTAGCAGACGCCCTTATCCAGGGCGACTTACAATTGCAAGCAAATACATTTCAAGTGTTACAGTACAGGTAATACAATAAGAGCAAGATAAATACAATGACAAGTTCAAGCAAGTACAAGTGTGACAAAATACAATTCAATTCAGCAGATAAGTGACAGTTACATCAAGATATGATTAAATACCAAATACTACAGTTTAAACATATGGCAGATTACAGTACTCTGAAGTACAGGATTAAATGCAGTAAAATAGGGGGCAGGTAAGAGTAAGTAAAGCAAATTTAAGGAAGGGTGAAAGTGTCCCAGGCGGAAACAGAGGAGTTCTACAGGTGCTGTCTGAAGAGGTGAGTCTTAAGGAGGTGCGGAATGTGGTCAGGGACTGGGCTGGTCCTGACATCTGTAGGTAGGTCATTCCACCACTGCGGAGCGGGGTGGAGAAGGAGGCGGGCTCTGGAGGCAGGGAGCGTGAGGAGGTAGAGCCAGTCTTCTAGTGCAGGCGGAGCGGAGAGGTCAGTGGGGGTGTAGGGAGAGATGAGGGTCTGGAGGTAGCTGGGTGCAGTCTGGTCAAGGCATCTGTAGGCTAGTACAAGAGTCTTGAACTGGATGCGGGCGGTGATCGGTAGCCAGTGGAGTGAGCCGAGTAGTGGAGTTGGTGGGAGAAGCGAGGCAGAGAGAACACCAGGCGGGCAGCAGAGTTCTGGATGAGCTGGAGCGGACGGGTGGCGGCCGCAGGAGGCCAGCCAGGAGGGAGTTGCAGTAGTCTAGGCGGGAGAGTACCAAGGCCTGGACCAGGAGCTGGGTGGCGTAGTTGGTGAGGAAGGGTCGGATTCTTCGGATGTTGCTCAGGAAGAATCGCAAGTGCGTGCCAGAGTGGAGATGTGCTGGGAATAAGAGGCAGGGGTCCAGGGTGACTCCGAGGTTCTTAAGAGGAGGAAGAGGGAGAGAGTGTGGTAGATTCCAGAGGAACAGAGATAGAGATCAGAGGAGGGGAGGAGGAGGGAAAGAAAGGAGGTCAGATTTAGAGAGGTTAAGTTTGAGGTGATGCGAGTGCATCCAGGAGGAAATAGCAGACAGACAGGTAGAGATACGGGAGGAGATGGTGGAGTCAGAGGAGGGGAAGGAGAGGAAAATCTGAGCATCATCAGCATAGAAATGGTATGAGAAACCACAGGATGCGATGAGGGGGCCCAGGGAGCAGGTGTAGAGAGAGAACAGTAGAGGACCCAAGACTGACCCTTGGAGGACTCCTGTTAAGAGAGGGTGAGGTGTGGAGGTTGCTCCACGCCAGGTTACCTGGTAAGTGCGGTTGGAGAGGTAGGAGGAGAACCAGGCCAGAGCAGTGCCAGAGACTCCCAGGTCAGCGAGAGAGGACAGTAGAATAGAGTGATCAACAGTGTCAAAGGCAGCAGAGAGGTCGAGGAGAATTAGGACAGAGGAGAGAGAGGCAGCTCGGGCAGACTTAAGTGAGTTGGTGACAGACAGGAGGCGGTTTCAGTGGAGTGAGCAGAGCGGAAGCCAGATTGGAGAGGGTCGAGCCGAGAGTGGTTGGACAGGAAAGCAGAGAGCTGGCGGTGTACAGTCCGCTCAAGGGTTTTGGAGAGGAAGGGCAGGAGGGAGACAGGACGGTAGCTCTGGAGGGAGGTGGGGTCGGGTAGTTTTTGAGGATGGGAGTGATAGAGGCACTCCCATCCTCTATCACTAGTAAATAGTACACACAGGCACACAGCAGGGCTCTACAGTTTCATTAATAAGAACTGTTCACCAGCAGCCTAGTTAAGGCATATTTTTCTACCTTCAACCTAAATAACCTGTCCCTTAACCTGTCCTTTTACATCAAAATCAAAGAAGAATGAGAGTTAGCTGGCGGTAACAGATGGCCTGGGTGTTAATTTTGATGGGAATGTTGACCCTTTTGAAACTAACAATTTATGTTCTGTTATCGACCTAATGATACAGCCACGAGAACCCGCTGGCAATATGCTCTGAATTAACACGGCCAACAGGTTTTTTTTTCAGATTTCCAGGAAATGAGAGAACACAACATTCACACAGGTGGCTTACAGAGACCATCAATGGATTCGGAGCTGAGAAGTTGTAAACTACAGCCTGGTGCTCCAGGACTGTCTCAGAATCTTAAGTAATTCATCAATGCCTGAGAGGTGCACTGCGGGAGCAGACAAAAGGGTCTTGCGAGGTTCAAGTTAATAAACGATTCTAACAGTTCAACTCAGGGCCATGTTGGAGATCCTACAACCTTCATAACGTGTATAGCTAGGCTGTGGATGTAGTAGTAAATACAGGACAATGGTTCACTGCAGCACATTAAGAAATAATGTAGATCCTTATGACTTAATTCTGAACCAGCATTTTTTTTTTTTTTTACAAAAGTAGGTTTGTGAGCAAAACAGTAGCAGTTTTTAACAAGACCCTCTTCAGGTTTAGCGCTCACAGCACAAACAAAAATAGATTTCTCATAAAGCAGAACTCTGTCCAGAATGTACCTCTAGCAACTCTGCTATTCACCCCTAAGCATTAGTGTAAAACTGCATGATTTAAAGTACTATCTGTGTCTATTCCATCAAGACCACCAATGAGATTGAAGATACAATATTTAAACAAATAGGCCTATCCATCACTGTGCAAGATAACTGGCCACAGTTCAACAGCCATGAAAGCCTCGGAGAACAGTGAAAAAACTATTTTGCTGAAGACTTCTGTCAAGAAAATATCATCAAGCCAATTTCTTGCTTGGCACAATATGTTATCACTCATGCACAACAAAAAGTGAAGAAACATTCTCGCAGTACACTTACTCTACTGCAGGAAACCAGTGCATTAGCCTGGCTGTAATCATTTGGCATCTGTCTTTATTATTTGTCCATATTATTATTATTATTATTATTATTATTATTATTATTATTATTAGTTTATTTAGCAGACATCTTTATCCAAGGCGACTTACAGAGACTAGGGTGTGTGAACTATGCATCAGCTGCAGAGTCACTTACAATTACGTCTCACCCGAAAGACGGAGCACAAGGAGGTTAAGTGACTTGCTCAGGATCACACAATGAGTCAGTGGCTGAGGTGGGATTTGAATGGGGGACCTCCTGGTTACAAGCCCTTTTCTTTAACCACTGGACCACACTGCCTCCTATATATACATATTCCACATTAAAACTGTCAGCACCACCCCCCACAGCACACACAATTACAATTGGATAGGCAGTTTGCTAGATCTATGTAAATCATTGATTATTGTAGGTATAGGCATTTTACTGATGAGGATCCACAGTTGCTATACGTCAATATACTCAGCATATTTCCTGCTGTTTTAAAAAAATATATATGTTCAAGAAGGGCTCCATTAGCGTTTGCAAAACTCAGCATTTAATTCCAAAAAACACAATGTTTACAAGTATTTATGAACCAAAACAAAGCATACAGCATGTAAAGACTAGTCTGAGTGGTTTGTATCAATAATATGGTTAAAAAAGAATGTGGCATTGACCTTAGGTCCCAGGTTAAAGTGGAGGGTGCAGTTACATTACTCCCGAGGAGTTTCCATTACACTAAAAGTGTGAAGTTGCCAACTTAAATGGTTTATGAGATATTAGCAGTAGAAGTTGAGGCAACAACACACACAGTACACACTAGAAGGATATCAATTCAACATTGGAAGCTTTATCCTATGAACTTATATCACACAAAAAAGGCCCAAATTAATCGAATAAACCTTCCTTCATACACTGCTAATATGTATTCCTACCTTATAGCCGCCCACACAATGACCCATTATGAAATTACGATGTAATTTCAACCAAAACAAAAAGACGTGTGTTTACACTGGATGGCTTATAGTACCTGAGACTTGACAATACACACTGACACAAAGTGCTGGTTGTTCACAGCAAAATAAATGCCATTATTGTTAATTGGAGTCACCTTTAATATTTCAAAGTTAATGTGTTGGAAGGGACATGCTTGTTAACACCGACCTTCAAAATAATCGTTTACCTGGAAATGTGAACGGTCCGGTTCATTTTTTATTTCACAGATAAAGTACGTAAGGGTCTCTTAATTAGTCTCTGATGAGAACACAGCCTTTTAGCTGACTGGAATCAAACACCTGCAGCCCTCACATCAACCTGTATCCAGATCATGCAATTAAGTGTGTCTGGTGGGGTTATACAGTTGGATGCTGTCAAAAAGCAGAGATTAATTCAGTAAATGGAAGACAGAAATCATGCATTTAATTCCTATTTTTAGCGTGGTTAATGGCTCTGTTCAGACCATGTACATATACTGTATTTACATTTGTTGCAACACAAGATAGGTTATACAATTAGACATTTTCTAAACGACTAACCATTTCCTAACCATTTTTTTGTTTTTAAATAAACAATTACACATGCCCTTCACCGCCTCACTCCACCTACTGTGTGTTACAGATGTATGTGCTGATTTCCAATTGGCTGCAAACCATGTCATATGGCCGTTTGTTTACTACATACAATTACCGTTCTGTGGAGCCTACTTCATCAAAAAGGGATCACCTTTCAAAATTATGTTTCTGATACTGTATGATGACATTTTACATGAGATTACATTTGCAACATAGGCTTATGACAACCTTCAAAAGTAAAACATAATTTTAAACCATATACTCTACAGTACAGATACTCCCCCTTTGTACTAGAATAAGACACATACAGTACTTAAAACCACTAAGTCACCTTATCAAAAACAGGGGCTACAGGATGAACTGTACAAAATAAACAGTTTAAAAAGGCCTCTTAAAAGTACTTCCTACTTCTAAAGCTTAGAAAGTTTACAACAACACAGGTCTCACACTTTTTTATGAATTATGTTTTGTCTGTGGGTAATCTCTACCTAAAAATATTTTATTCAGTGATACTGTGGTCTGTGGGAAGAGGTGTGGCATGTGTGTATGTGAGTGTGTGGCAGGGCTGTCAGGTTTCACTTCACTTCACTTCACTTCACTTCACATCACTGCCCACCCCCACCCGTTGTTATCATTGGTTTAAGGAAAAGCTGTTGTTCATTCCCTTTGAACACAAGATACTACACTTGAATATCAAGGTTGCGTTTTTTCAGAGTTTATGCAAATCTAATTCCTGTGAATGGAAACAACGCATACAAAAACAAAGAGGAGAATATACTCCAACTGCTTAGGAAATGTTTATGTAAATGTACTCAAGACATATTGTTAGGAGGGTGGTCAATGTTATCACAGCAAATGTAAGGATGTACAGTAGTATCAAATAAGTCAACTTATAACTTAAATAAAATTCAAATTACAGGATTGACAAACGTAATTCATTACTGTTAAGCACAGCTCCAAACTGTCTTAACACCAGCCCCCTTCGTACTTAGTCAATGACACACAACGGAATGGGGAATAAATGATGTTGTTTGGTGACAGGGTTTCTGTCTCGCTCACCCACAGCCAAAGTCGGCTGGCACTAGCCCTTCACAAGACACATTTGTCTCTCGGTGAACAGTTTTTGGATTATACAAGGATGTAACAAAACAGCACAGAAATTAAAAAACATGAGCACAACCGTTTTTCCATTTAAATCAGTTACAATACAATACAATGGACTCTGTGTAATTACTCTCACACATTACCTAAGATTGAGATAAAAAAAAATAAGAACTAGAGTTGCAAGCAACTATGAAGGCTTCCAAGCAGTTATCGTGAAATTTAAGCGCATTGGTTATTCTAGATGAATCGTAATCATCAGATCATTATGTTCTTATGTTGTTAACTGTGCTAATTGTGTCAATTATGGCACAAATATGAGAAGACTTTTGAAAATTGCCCGAAATTATCATTAAATGTAAGATGGCTGCCACACCATGTGACCAAAGCCTGCCATATTGACCATGGCACAACATTCCATAGTCCTCTACATCCATGTCAAATTTTGTGCATTTTGGTGCAGCCGATAAGAATTTAGGCAGTTTTATAGCCAGTTGCGTATGTTGATGATGTCATGCATCACGTTTCACCTTTGGGAGAGGTCAGAGGTCACGGACGATGACATTTTTTCATAGAGCACATATGACTTCCTATACGTGTTCCATTATAACTTTGACCCTGTCGGCACGCCCTAGGAGTTAAAATTTCACCGTAAAATTCCAATATGGCCGCTGCGCCGTGTGAGCAATCTGTTTCAAACTTCAGCAGTTATTTCTTTCCAGTGGTCTGTGCAATTGTGTTGACAATGAAGAGCATAAGTGCAATGGTGTTCTTGTTATGGGTTGCAAAAGTTTTTTTTACAATTATCAATATGGCTGCCAAACCATGTGACCAAAATGTGTCATGTTCATATCACTAGTACTTCACGTGAGTCTCTATGGTCATATAAAAAGTTTCATGACTGTAGTGTATTGCACCTTGGATTTATGCACGAATGTATGAAAATAGAGCCGTCGTGAACTGGCTATTTTGAGCTGCGCCATGTTTGTTAACGAAAAGCGGATTTTACAAACGGTAGAAAGGACCTGGTCATGAACATGCGTGCCAATTTAGGTGTCGCATTGACGCTATGGGTTTAAGACAAGAAGATTGTTGAATATTTGGCGCCAATCCAGCGTAGCGGGCAAAGTAATTGTTCAATCGACCTTGATTGAACATATGAGTTTTTATAGGCCATTGCTGCACTATCTGCTACCATCGTCATAGTTCCACCTTAAGTTGTTTTTAACGGCAAGAGTTTTGAAAAATTCCCAAAATTTCCACGAGATCCAAGATGGTGGTCGAACCATGTGACTTTTTCATTTGGGGACGCCAGTCTGGTTGTCCCGCCATAGGCATCTACTTACGTATGCGTTTTCATAACTCTGCGATGTTGTTTGTGCGGAAAAATAATAATAATAATAATAATAATAATAATAATAATAATAATAATAATAATAATAATAATAATAATAATAATAATAATAATAATAGGCTTCCCAATCAAGGCTTTAAAATCTCAACTTTTTTTTTTTTATATTATTGCTGTCTTTTTGGTTCAGCATTTGCAAATATTTCAAAAGCAACACAACAGATAAACCTCTGAATTACGTTTGCTATATGGTCATATTGTAGCTAGACCATTTGAGTGAGTCTGAACAACACATGATGTGATTAGGTACCAGGAACATTTGAAATACTCACAGTACAATATATGGTATAACACCTACGGCAGCTCTTTGAGGCCATCGAAAAAAGAAAAAAGAATCTTTGATAGATAAAGGATGTGTGTTATTTTTTCATGGTGCATGACCGTGCACTGCTGCAGATAGACTTCCTTTCCTTTCCTCCAGGTCAACTCAACCCCTCATCGGCACCCCTTCCTGCTGCATCCTTCTACAAACATATGCCTGAACCTATTAATAAACCACTTAAAAAAATAAATAAATAATCTCCTCATCATGTTTTTCAATTTGGCACAAATCATGGGTTGGGATAGCTCAGCAAGGCAAACACTACCCCTCGCTAACCCCATGGCTTTGCTTATTGCTTGCTCTAGTACATGTTTTGAGCACATGTATTGCAGTCTTATTATTCATGCCAGCCACAGGCACATACAGTATTTCATTAAAATTTCCACAACTTATTATAATCAGTGTATATAAACATTTTGTTCAAAAGCATAAACTAACAGCAAAAATAGTACAACTGATAAAGTTGTGTACAGTCAGCACTCGGATATCCGTTACCCAGATACACGTCAGTCGCATTTTACTGCCCTTGTATTAAGAAAAAAATCAATCCCCATTATATATATATACAGTGCCTTGCGAAAGTATTCGGCCCCCTTGAACTTTGCGACCTTTTGCCACATTTCAGGCTTCAAACATAAAGATATGAAACTGTAATTTTTGTGAAGAATCAACAACAAGTGGGACACAATCATGAAGTGGAACGAAATTTATTGGATATTTCAAACTTTTTAACAAATAAAAACTGAAAAATTGGGCGTGCAAAATTATTCAGCCCCTTTACTTTCAGTGCAGCAAACTCTCTCCAGAAGTTCAGTGAGGATCTCTGAATGATCCAATGTTGACCTAAATGACTAATGATGATAAATAGAATCCACCTGTGTGTAATCAAGTCTCCGTGATAAATGCACCTGCACTGTGATAGTCTCAGAGGTCCGTTTAAAGCGCAGAGAGCATCATGAAGAACAAGGAACACACCAGGCAGGTCCGAGATACTGTTGTGGAGAAGTTTAAAGCGGATTTGGATACAAAAAGATTTCCCAAGCTTTAAACATCCCAAGGAGCACTGTGCAAGCGATAATATTGAAATGGAAGGAGTATCAGACCACTGCAAATCTACCAAGACCTGGCCGTCCCTCTAAACTTTCAGCTCATACAAGGAGAAGACTGATCAGAGATGCAGCCAAGAGGCCCATGATCACTCTGGATGAACTGCAGAGATCTACAGCTGAGGTGGGAGACTCTGTCCATAGGACAACAATCAGTCGATACTGCACAAATCTGGCCTTTATGGAAGAGTGGCAAGAAGAAAGCCATTTCTTAAAGATATCCATAAAAGTGTCGCTTACAGTTTGCCACAAGCCACCTGGGAGACACACCAAACATGTGGAAGAAGGTGCTCTGGTCAGATGAAACCAAAATCGAACTTTTGGCAACAATGCAAAACGTTATGTTTGGCGTAAAAGCAACACAGCTCATCACCCTGAACACACCATCCCCACTGTCAAACATGGTGGTGGCAGCATCATGGTTTGGGCCTGCTTTTCTTCAGCAGGGACAGGGAAGATGGTTAAAATTGATGGGAAGATGGATGGAGCCAAATACAGGACCATTCTGGAAGAAAACCTGATGGAGTCTGCAAAAGACCTGAGACTGGGACGGAGATTTGTCTTCCAACAAGACAATGATCCAAAACATAAAGCAAAATCTACAATGGAATGGTTCACAAATAAACATATCCAGGTGTTAGAATGGCCAAGTCAAAGTCCAGACCTGAATCCAATCGAGAATCTGTGGAAAGAACTGAAAACTGCTGTTCACATATGCTCTCCATCCAACCTCACTGAGCTCGAGCTGTTTTGCAAGGAGGAATGGGCAAAAATTTCAGTCTCTCGATGTGCAAAACTGATAGAGACATACCCCAAGCGACTTACAGCTGTAATCGCAGCAAAAGGTGGCGCTACAAAGTATTAACTTAAGGGGCTGAATAATTTTGCAGCCCAATTTTTCAGTTTTTATTTGTTAAAAAGTTTGAAATATCCAATAAATTTCGTTCCACTTCATGATTGTGTCCCACTTGTTGTTGATTCTTCACAAAAAATTACAGTTTCATATCTTTATGTTTGAAGCCTGAAATGTGGCAAAAGGTCGCAAAGTTCAAGGGGGCCGAATACTTTCGCAAGGCACTGTATATGCAACAAATGAATGGACTTACCCGTCACACGCGATTTCTGACTCCGTCACCAGTTTTCTGATGCAAAGCCCATCTCTTCAATGTTACAATGTACTTGTTTATCTGTCACAGCCAGCGTTTCTTTTCTCGCATGCCAAATCAGTCTTTACTGTGCAGTTGAGTTGCACAGCGCTTCCTCCAATTTCACATGACGAAAATTCAGCAAAAACAAAGTAAACGAGACAAGCTACAGTAATGTAAAAGTTAATCATTAAACAGTTTTAGATACTGTTATGCATTTTTTTAAAATCTGTGATCTTTACTTGCTTTTGTGCATTTTTAATTTGCAAGTGAACTGTGACATTAGGTCCTTATCGAGCACTATATTCTGCAATTTTGAATACTGACTTTGGATACTGTTAATTCTGGAAATGATGCCTTTTACGTTTTACGCAGTTCTATCCATGGGTAACACTTTGATTTAATTTTGCTGTTGGCCGTTAATGGGGTATTTTACATACTGCTACATTACGTACCATATTTAAAAAGTATGTACTGTATTCCACATGTCGTCTCTTTCGGCAAGTGATATTTGCTTAATCATATCGTTCTGAATTAAAATACTTCTGTTGAAAATATAGTACTGTACCAACAAAACCAACTACAGTACATCTAAATGTAAGCCGCCTTATTTTAAAACACAGTCCTTTCAGCTATGTATTTTTGACATTGTATCTTTTTTGTGTTCCCTGAAAAAACAGACAAGGGTTGGAACGGGCCAAAATGAAATAATCAGATATGCATCACATCACTGAAGTCAAAGTTTTATAGGGTCAGATATGTGAGTGCTGACTGTAGGTATAGGATGCCAGGCGCTGTTTGAGATAAACCAAAGACACACCTGAGCTTGTTACACACTGTGGCTCTACAAGCTTGTATTAAAACCTAGAATGGGTGAAAATGCTATGCGATGGAGGTTGTATTTCCATCCCTAAAGTATTATTACTAGTAAAGCTAAGAATGGTAGTGAGGTACACTATATGCTGCCAGACGCAATTTTAGAATCAGCAGTGGGTCTTTATTCAAATTATAGGTCGACACAAGTTTAAGATTAAGAATGACTAAATAGGCTGTTGAGTATGCTAATAACGCTCTCATGCTTGAGTATATAATGAAGCAGAAGTAGTTGTGATGGCTCACCACTGTAGCCCCTTGGATTTTCAGAATTAAAAAAAAAACAGCTAAAAAAAGATGTCCATTCACATACAACATGCTTACCTTGTTCTACAGTTACAATGTTTGCAGTGATTCTGAACTCAATTGACATAGAATTTGTTGGATGCATCTGTTGGTGCAACCTTTGCACAGATAGGTAGACTTGTTTCCTGGAAAAATAATTATTTTTGACCACGTGTTATCTTGATAACATTACAACAAACCAGATGTGTGTGAAACAGTAAGTAAACCAGGTGACTGTGTTTTGGATCATATCTGCTTTCTAAAAAAAAGAATGGATGGCAACTGCTGTTACACAATTAATTGCTATGCTGTTCTCTGATACGCCTATGATGAACCTCCGGTTTCCCCGAGATTTGATAAATGAACAGTTCTAGCATTTTGGTTGTCTACAATTATCAATTTGAGAATGGTGGCTCAAAACTGAAGGTTTCATTCAAAGCAATCATTCAAAATCCAGATATGCAAATACACTCAGGCTGGTAGGTCAGTCTTAAAATAACTAGTCCCTGCAGCTTTTATTAATTTGCAAAATAGTTTGCATGACTTTAACTAGAACAGTGAGTTCACAGACACAGCTACTGTACATAGATGGGTATTGTAAACAATACCCAACAAGTGACTACAGAATCTGCACCCTGGAAAAAATCCAGAATACCAATAAAAGTAATGCCCTGAAAGAGGATTCACAGATACTATTGTAGAAGCCTGAAAATGGAGGCTCCCTCTCTTCTGAAGAGTTTGCAGGCTGGTTTTCAATAGTATCACCAGGAGCTAAGATCTCAGATTGATGTGCTTGCAGAAACAATGCCACTTAAAACATTTCTTCCTAATTGA
The DNA here is from genome assembly GCA_030684275.1 of Acipenser oxyrinchus oxyrinchus. Taxonomy (NCBI): domain Eukaryota; kingdom Metazoa; phylum Chordata; class Actinopteri; order Acipenseriformes; family Acipenseridae; genus Acipenser; species Acipenser oxyrinchus. The sequence continues at coordinate 13,420,325 of CM060259.1, read as the reverse complement.
TACTTGTTCGATAATGAGATTCAATTGATTGTTAATTTGGTAATTGGATTTGGTTTTAAGCTTAGTTCAAACAGTTATAATATTTGCCTCTCACGTTGTGGGAATGTTGTCATGAGTTCCTCGGAGTTTGAGTATGAAATCCCACTTAACTTACACAGATAAGTGTCTCTTCTAAGTGAAGATAGTAGCGAGGACTATGTTTTTCGATGTAGAACATGAAAGTGGCATTAGAAAAACTAAAATGCAAAAAAACAAATGAATGTGAACCAGGAACTGAGAGTAAAATTACTGTTGAAGGCCTAAATAATCATTGTCAGCGATCGGTTTTCGAGAAGTACTCGTAAGTGGGCTGTAAGCTTGTTTGAACAATGGTTAAACTAAAGAAATGCAAAAGCTATATGAAATGTGAAGTGCTAAGCTGTAATCGCAAGCCCTTTTCTAAGCATTAAGTTTGAAATGTGTAATACTATATGTAACAGGGGGAAGATCTATGCGTTCACAGTGTTGCAGGAAGAGGGCAGCAGCCTTGCAATATCTGCCTGTCAGTCATGGCAGTGACACAGAGAGGTGGGAGAGAGGGTGTGTGGGCTTTCCCTCTCTCTGAGTGGCTGAGAGGCAGGCCTTTGGGGATTTTTTTGGCCCTATAAAATAACGTTCTGTTGTTCCCTCAGGTCTGCCCCTGAAAGACGAACTAACAAGCTAGCGGAAGCTCTGTTCCAGGACCGAGAACAGCCGGGAAAAGAAAAACAAAAGAACCCAAAGAAAAGAAAAAAAAATATCGATAGCAGGGAAACCTTGAGCAGACCCCATAAGTATATAGCAAGCAGGCTGAGGGAGCGGTCAGGTGTAGGACGGGGGCCTGAGCCGTGCGGGTAGCGACGGTCGGGGTAACGCTGCCGAGTGCAGGACCTTTTCTTTGTAGTTTTGATTACTGTGTTTTATTTTCTCTTTTTGATTTCGCCTTTTGTTATTATTATTTGCGAGCACCTGTGAGTGCGCCAGCGGGTCTATTTACCTTTGGGTATTTCTGTGGTCCTGTCTACCATCGCTGGTATTCAGACCACAGACAACAGCGCCCTTTGCAGGCTAAACTAAGAAAAAAAAACAACAGTGATAAATAAAACTGGGCACCTGTGCGGTGTTGTCAAATACACTTCTGTCTCCCGTGTCAGTGAATACCCATACCCTTCCACACTATAATTAACTAATTGTTGAAATGATTGTTGCATAATATATTTACTTTTCTGTTGAATTGTTCTGACTGCATTTTTTTCATTGACAAATCACCAGTTTTTTTGTGGATTTGTTAATCAACAATATATCTGCCCCACACTTTTCTAAGAATCGTAGAACTAATCAATCAAAAGATCAAAGGGTGACATCACAGAAGTGTTTTAATTTAGAAGTATGTAAAAGGATGAATTGGAATTCCATAATGCACCAGGCTAGAAAATTGCATTGTACAGTGTAATAGCAAGACACACCTTCAGGTGCTAGTGCTAATACTTATGCAGAACACTTAGCCTGCATACCATAACCTAAACTGATGCAAGTTTTTAACTTAAAAAAGTCTGTCACATCAGTTAAATAACTGACTAACTGAAACAGCCAACATGCAAAACTATTGAAAGAAAATAAAATGTTAGTTTAAGTCCCTAATCATTGTGAAGCTGTAAAACAAGCAAAAGGGATCTGGAAGCTGATTTAGATACTTCTGTGAGCAGATCCATTATTTTTATTAAATTAACTTATTTTACTGTGCATGTATTGAAATTAGCTTTGTTTGTCTGATTACTTTGTTATTATTATTTAATTCTTAGCAGACGCCCTTATCCAGGGCGACTTACAATTGTTACAAGATATCACATTATTTTTACACATTATTTTTTTACAGCAGCAGTGTCCCCTACCTAGGATTGAACCCACGAACCTCCGGTCAAGAGTCCAGAGCCCTAACCACTACTCCACACTGCTGCCCCTGGCAGTACAGTATGGATAGAGTAATTTGGTACTGTACTTGTGTATCGCTTCTCCTGTAAGGCTTTTTAGGGCCTGCAACAGATTGCAATAAATGTACTAAAAAGGCATAAAATACGCTTAACCCAAAATGCATAATTAACCGTATCGTGCAGTTTTAGAATCTTTTTAACGTGAAGAAACTGTTGCTTTTCGCGAGGAAAAGGAAAGGGCCAGGTTTAACGCAATGACAGAAATACAATATCTATCTATGTCCAGCCATGTCAAATCAATGTTTTCATTTATTACGTAACTGTTAATTATTTTTAAAAATGTTTTAGAACTCACTTCCATTGCAACACAAATACACATTGTGTGAGTGTTTTGGCATTATCGCCGGTTTGCCTGTAAAGGAAACACGTTCGGATCACTACTGTCTGCCGTTATTAATAATGCACTTTGTGTGAAAACTGGTTTTACCACCCATTTAACTTGTAAAAATATAAATGTCTTAACAAATCAAATAAAAACATTAGGCTTTGCTAACACATACATTGCGCAACGTTCTAAAAATAATTTAAAAAAAAAGAAACTGTCACTAAAAACACCAAAACGTGCTTGCAAATATATATATATATATATATATATATATATATATATATATATATATATATATATATATATATATATATAATATTAGTACAGTAAGTTGTTATCTACAAGAAACTGTGCATTTTTGTATTATTTCCCAGTGGATATATAAGTCTAGTCAGTAACCAACATAAACAATTGTACAAAAACTTTAAATAAATAAATACTTCACAATCCGTATTTACAACTAAAAAAAAAAAAAAATACTAAATCTCATAAAATTCCGTATGATACTTGTTGTTAGCCTTTTTCTTCCAAAGTAAACATAATATCTGAACAGTGTAACGGTGTACTCACAGGCTAATAACAATACAGTAAGTTAAGATTATCTGTACTCACCCCTACTTCGTATTACATAACATGTCCACAGCAAACGCAGTCGACTACGACTGCAGCGCTTTCTTGTTTGTCTCCCTTAAGCCAGCCCACAAAGTAACTTGGACATTCACAGAATTATGTTTATTCCCAGTTTGTTGTCAAGCATGTTAATGTATACCAGTAATACTCCCTTTGGCAGAGTAAGCACAGACGGATTCATTTGAGAAAAATGCTGTAGTACAGTGCGCTAGGGGTTCCCTCCGCGCCCCACAATACACAGCGAACCTTACGCAGACAAAGAGGAGGGGGCAGATTCTGTAACGAGAACGTAAACTTATTTTACGTAATTTATGAGACAGACCATGTTGGTGCAATTGATACATACTAGCAATTAGTGTGTAATGGCACAATTGAGAATGTTTTTGGGTACCGTGTGAAGTTTTTATACCGTACTGCAATTCTTTAAGGAGCCAGTGCTGCAATTATTTAAATAATCTGCAAAAAAAGGTGTGTCGCATGCCTAAACATTGATGGGTTAACTACTGGATGTTTTACGTATTATTTGGCAAGTTGGTATCTTTTGAGAGCGAGATATGAAAGTTTTGATTACTACATGTGTTTCCTGTAAAATATACAAAAATAGAAGACAGGTGTTACACCGGTAGGATTTTTAATGGCTACGGCTGGTTTCGCTGCTGCCAGTAGCTGCACAATACAAAATATTACTATAACTACCCGCTTCCCTTTCTAAACTTTAAAATAAAATAGAAATACATATCTTTCTTCGGTCCTTGTCTTTGTGTGGTTTGTTACTGGCAGTAGACTTTGTACTGGTATTAAGAACCCCTAAAAAGGCTGCTGCCAGTAGATTTTTCTACTGGTTTTAGTCACTCTGAAAATACAAATGTTAAATAATTCCTTTTTAATTTTGTGTTTCTGTTGAAGGTGGTATTAATAACCTCATACTGTTGTAAGTAGTCAATGTGCTTTTTGAGAAATTACATAAAGGTTTTAACTATTAAATAGTTCATTAAAACAAACATTGTTTTATTGTAAATGTGAACATTATTATTATTATTATTATTATTATTATTATTATTATTATTATTATTATTATTTTAATAAGCTGCAGCGTTACTGACGTCAGATCAACAAGATCAGTATGTTATCAAAGTGGTGATAGCCACTGCTGGACTGATGTCATCTCACTATGACACTTTGTGGTATGCCAGACCACAGCAGTTAGTGATGGTCATCTGTTTGTGGCACTTCTAAGCAAGTTGTGGGGTTTTTGTGTGTGTGTGTGTGTGTTAAAAGAAGCACATTTTAACACATTTTACCTTTCTCTAACAGTTTCAAGAGATTTGTTTTTTATTTGAAAAGAATGCTATGCTGTATTATGTATAGAAATGTTCCAATATACATAAATGTAGTCAATATATTAATGTGTAACAAAACACTTTACTGTACATTTTATGTGGGGTAAGAAAATGTTTTAAGGCCTTGCTAATTTATACTGACAATGACTCTTTTGTGATCGAGGAATGTCATATTCTGTGGTTATTTTTCCTTTGTGCTACAGTGCCAACTTTTTCTTTAGCTGCATTGTTTGTTAAGTGTATTATAGATTCCCAAGTTCTTTTTTACAGCTGTGAGCGGAAGGAAACAGTCAACAATCATCTCAGACTTACTCCATACACCACTAAGAGGAAAACACAGTGTATGCAACAGTTCCGCCCTTGTTTGTTGATAATGCACTTGTCTGTTTCTCTAGCTGTGTATTTGCATTTGTATTAAAAGCCAGGACTGCAAATTTCTTGCTGTCATAGCTCTAAGTATTGGACTGTGTTTTCACATGATCACGCTGTATTCAAAACTATGTGCAGTGTACTGCAGTGCAGACTAGTGGCCAGCAAGTAAATTAGCACTGTGGTTGCATGTAACAATAATCTTAAACACTTACAAAACAAAAAAGAAAATTTCAATGTGGAAGTAGAACATTCCTGTAGCTTTATATTGTGTAACTGCACTATAGGAGGTGTGAACTTAAGCCCCTGGTGCACATCAGTCTACATCAGACTACCACCACACAATATGGAGCAACTAGTAGTTTCATTTTGAGAAAGGCTCATGGCTGAATGGCCGGGGTTGCTCAGTTAAGCACTTCACCAGGAAGGGAAGCTTTTGAGGTGACATGCAGCTCTGTGGTGGTATTCACTTTTTCGCATGTCGCTTGGTGTTATAGTATGGCCACAGAGCTCATTAGGTCAGTGGTTTTAAACTGAATTTCTCAGACTGTGAAAAATGAACAACCAGATAAACTTATTTTTTGTGTCATCCTTTTTTTGGTGACATTTGTACGTGCTATAATCAAACACTGCTCCCGGTTCCAGGTTCAATCCCAGCCACTGTCTCACTGTGTGTGACTCTGAGCAAGTCACTCCTTGTGCTCTGTCCTTCGGATGAGATGTAAAACTGAGGTCCTGTTGTAAGTCGCTTTGGATAAAAGCATCTGCTAAATGACTAAATAATAATACTGGTTTTATAGTGGAAATCCTTGATCTATTAAAGACTGCTTTCTCTTCTGTCCAAAAAGTTTAAACATTTTATTTTCTATGTGATACTGTAGTGTTTTTTTTATTTGGAATTCTTATTCAGTTGTTATGGCCTGTGTCATTAATCTGACTCACTGGCCAACAGCGATGACATAAGAAATGTAATAATTTCGTAGATGTTTGTGGACAGATCAGACTGGGGACTGTTTTTGGGAGCCCTTATGGAAAAAACATATATTTTTAATATATGGTAGAAAAGTATGATCCTTATATTTTTCATATATAGAAATTGGCCCTTTTTAATATATATTTAAAATATATTTTAGTCTGTAATCCATATCTTTTCATTAGTCTGTAAATTTAAATTTCTGATATATTTTAAATATATCCCATGTATTTTAAATATATTAAAAAAGGGGCCAATTTAACAGTAACAGGAGAATGCCTCAAAAGATGATGTATTGTAATGTGGCTATAACTTCAAGATGTCTTTTTGGTGAATTGCCAGTGCAGCTAGCAGTGTATTACTATAACCGGAGACTGTGTGGTCCAGTGGTTAAAGCAAAGGGCTTGTAACTAAGAAGTCCCCGGTTCAAATCCCACCTCAGCCATTCACTCATTGTGTGACCCTGAGCAAATCACTTAACCTCCTTGTGCTCCGTCTTTCGGGTGAGACGTAATTGTAAGTGACTCTGCAGCTGATGCATAGTTCACACACCCTAGTCTCTGTAAGTCGCCATGGATAAAGGCATCTGCTAAATAAACAAATAATAATAACACACCTTAACAAGCAGGACTGAAAACAAGATCTTCTTAATTTATATTTTTTTCATTTATATTTTAATGCACACAGATGATATGGTTTATTTATTATTAAAGCTATCCCCCTATATAGGTCATCAATTGATGTAACAGGACGACACCTTTTTAGAACATGCGCACAAACTGCTTGCTGACTAGCGAGCGAGACAGGGCAGCGGACTGGCTGTAAACACAGGAAACAGTACCTACGTCATCATCACTAAACGGGAGTAAACAACAGACTCCGAGAGTTCACATGCAGAAGTTGCAGTTGTATCTTGCCAACACTAATGACGGACTTCTGTTCCCTGGTTACTTGAGTTAAACACAACATTATGGCAGTCGTACTAAACCGACACGTCGTGCTTCTTACTTTTGCTTTTACTCGATTTTGTTCAGCCGGAAACATTGTTGCAAATCGGGAACATCAAACTGGAGATATCCCAGCAATTGCCAAGTATTTCGGGACCAAGACCAGATACGAAGAGATCAACCCATACCTTTTGAACGACATACTTTTCGTTAACAAAACTTCCTTGCAGCTTCAACAGGAATGCACTCCGGTGCACATCAGCGCCGTCATCAGGCATGGCACAAGGTACCCGACCGCCAAAAACGTTAAGATGATGAAAGACATCTACAAGATAGCTACAAAAACGAAGCACAGGGGTCTGGGCTTGGTGGATGATATAAGCCACTGGGATATGTGGTATAACGACACGATGGATGGGCAGTTAGTGAAGAAGGGCAGAGACGATCACATTAATCTGGCTTTTCGATTGGCAACTGCGTACCCTTCACTGTTCACTGAGGACAGTTTCAGGGACTGCCGCATGAAGTTCATCACGAGTTCCAAGCACAGATGTGTGGACAGTACCCTCTCATTCATCGAGGGGCTGGTGATGAAGTATTGGAAAATGCAGGACTGGAGAAAGGGTAATGACAGCTAAGTATTGTTTGTGTCTAGTTTTTAGAAGTTACGTTTGAAGGACCTTCTCAGTGTCATGTGACTTTTTACATTATTCTATTATAACCCCATTTGTATTAGTATAAGTCACTGAAACTATTGAATTACTTGCCAGATATCTAACTGGAAAAGACAAATCGCAAACAAGAGATACATTAAATATATGTATTTTCGGCTACTTCAGACTCTTAGGGATCCCTGGACCCCAGTCTGAGAACCACAGTCCTAATGTAGTTATAGAGTTACTTAGTGCAGAAAGAGTTATTGAAACATAACCTTGTGTGCACACTGACTGAGCTTATCTTTTACTGGAACTAGCCATTGCCCAATTGACTATATTCCATGAACCAGATTGCAGCAGGGATCAAAAAAACATTTGTGCAGGGTTCAATCCAGAGAAGCTTCTGGGGCATTGACACAGGAATTGTTTACTTGTGTCTGTCACCCAGGTCAACCCTGCTTTATCAAACGCAATGTGAAATCGCTTATCTGACCCACCTGGTAGGTTCTGACCTGGGTAGATCATGCCACTGTGAAAGGGGTTTATTTTGTTTGATCTCTGGCAGGGAGTGGGACAACTACACATGAATGGGTTCAAATGACAGAGGCCCTTTTCATAGAACTCTGTTAATAAGTTATTTAAAGCCTACATTTTAAAGTCTATAATTTTGATACATTAAATACAGTTTAGGATTCATTAAACTTTCCTACAGTAGTATGTTGTTAAGGGACAGAAGCTTGTCGACTAGGCCTATTAGCTCAAGATTGGACAATTGATTCAGATACAGATATAGGCGAAAATAATAGAATTTGTCATTTGTCCTAATACTGTTAATAGTGTCTGGCCATCACACACTGTATGTGCTGATACTGTGGAAATTCAGTAACCTATAGTCTTTTAAAGAAAAGTGGAGCTGTCTGTTTCATTTCAAGCCAGTTCAACACAGTGTGCTGCTCTGATCTAGTTGTACAGCAGGTTTCTGTCTTTTTTTAAAAAGATATTGCTGCAAGCATTTAAAGTGTCCTTTGCTGTTGTAGATGTGCATTGCCAGCTTGAAGTCAATGATGATCTGATGAGATTCTTTGACAAATGCGAGAGGTTTGTCGTTGACGTGGAAGAGAACAAGACTGCCTTGCAGCAGGTGGATCTGTTCAAGACTAAACCAGAGATGCAGGGGGTGCTGGGCAAAGTGGCCAGTCTGCTGGACATAGCAGCCAGTGACATCACAGCAGGTAAGCCATGTAAACATAGGTTGTGTTTTAGTTTCCCTCAGACTAGCTGCACAGGCAGCAACAAGAACAACGACTTGCTAAACCCTCTGCTCCAGCGACTTATTAATATTTGCCCTTGCAGAAAAGATCAATGTGATAAATACCACTTTAGCTAGGTTTAGTAGGTATTCGTTGTATTTTATTGCTCAATACATACCCTTCAAACCTGTAATTTGTACTTTTTCTTCCAATACTTTTGATACTTTGAAGTACAGAGCTTAATACATTTGTATTATCAGACACATTTAACCAAATTTTCAGAAATTAAATTCTGCTAACATAATAAATTTCACTAATGTATACGATGCAAATTAAAATTTACAATATAATCATTCATTACTGTATAGGCAATAGCTAAGGTGCCAGTTTTTGGGTTACTGAGAACTTTAGATAAGTCTAACACAGACCTGCAGGCATTATAGACCCATACTTTTATAGATGCATATAATGAAAACCATACTGACAAACCTTATTTTTTTCTCCAAGAGGGCCAACAGTATAACCCTGATCAGATTTTCTGTAATTAATGTTGTCATGTTGTTGTTTGGTTGTTCCACTAGGTGGAGCTATTTAGTCATTGTTTCATTTTAAAGCAATGAAAACATACATTTCGAATAAAAAGTCTAAGCAAACGAAAAAATAACAGTTGATATATACTATGTGCAGATCTTCAAAGACAGGTTTCGTGTAGCATGTTGCAGCATTCATTGTGTATTAGTCAAGATGGGATGGATAGTTCCCTGAACTGAGTTACTGACCCTACTTCATCAACACGCAGATAGATCAGGCTTAGCCTCAGATAATAACCGCACTTTGAAACCTTATGAGAAGAAACATTTTTAATAAATGGCAAGTATACAATTAGTGTCCTTTAAAACAAGACGTCACATTGTTGGACCAGATGGTAAGATTATAGTTGATAATAGTTTCTTTTCTGCTTTGTTTTTGCAGATTTGGTTGAAGCTGCCTTTTACATGTGTTCGTATGACTTTTCGATTAGAAATCTGAACTCGCCATGGTGTCAACTTTTTGACCAGGAAGATGCTAAGGTGAGAAAAAATGATCATGCCTGCAGCAGGGGTAATAACCATTGACCTCTCATAATTTCTGGAATCCTGCTACTTACTCTTTAAGGTTCAGGTGGCAACCTATTATCTGTAGCATGGGAAAGTAACCTATAGCACTGTAGCAGGAAAAATAGGCTTCCCCCTGACTGAAATCCGGACTTAAGGCTGGTAGTTTTACTTCATGTTGCCAAAACTATTGGAAAGACCATTTACATAGAGGAATACTATATATCATATACATTTTCTTTTCCTATTCACCAACTGTTTTAAGGATTCTGATTAATTAAATCGAATTTGTAGTTCACAAAATCGTTTGGAATTGTTTAAGATCATGTTAGAATTGTATTCTTTTTTTAATTTAAGAGAATGTTTATAAACACTGTTAATATACAGTATATTTTTATTTTTTTATTTTTTAATATATATTTAATTTTAATTTTATTTTTTATATTTTTTTTCTATCAACCTACATATAGATCATGTTTAAATGATTAAAAAAAACATTTATTTCAGGACGTTTTGGGCAAAAGCCCCTTTTTTTTTATTAAAATGGTCCCACTGTGATTTAGTCAATTGGGAAGTCCTTTACAATCTTACAGTTACATAGAGAAGGGGTTCCCACAGTGGGGCTGCGGACTCCCGGGGTCCCGCGAGACGGTTTCAGGGGACCGTAGCACAAATCCATTTTATTTTCTCTCAAATGACCTTTACAAAGCAATGTTCCCCAGACTCAGAAATCAATTCATTTACATGAATGTTGCTGTAGGGTGCTTGGAGTTCTTACAAATGCAATACTGAGGTCAGCTCATGCCCACACTAACATTATGTACCGTTATACATCAAAAGGGGGGTGATTGTAAGGAGAACAAAATAGGCAATTGTATTAATGGACTTTATAGTTCTAGCATACATTTTTTCAAATAAAATTAAAATAAATAAAAACAGGATTTATACCAATTTATGGTTTTGGTAGATATACTGCATTTTCTTCTCCCTACATAAATAAAATAAACCATACCAATTCTGCTTACCTTAACAGGCAGGTTTATGTTGCATTTGCATTCAGACGGTGTACAATATTTCTGGGCCAGTTTCTGAAACGTCTCAGAAGTGACACTGACCATAATAAAAGCAGTTGGAATTCTACTGATACAAACTAACAAGCTCGCTCACTAAATGTATCAAAATGAATTTCGAGTGGGTCCTCAGTCAGGGTGCTTAATATCATGAGGGCCTGAGCCAAGAACCTCTGGGAACCCCTGAAATTACAGCTGCACCTTAGTTTTTTAAATCACCTTACTACAGAAACTGAGATTTTCTGATGTCAGTTAGTTTTGTTAGTTTTGAAAGGGATGTTTAAAGCATGCTTAAAAAAATATATATATATATATATATATATATAATGCAAAGTGAGTGAACAGAAGAAAAATCTAAATCAAATCCATATTTGGTGTGACCACCCTTTGCCTTCAAAACAGCATCAAGCATCAATTCTTCTAGGTACACTTGCACACAGTTTTGAAGGAACTCTGCAGGTAGGTTGGCCCAAACATCTTGGAGAACTAACCACAGTTCTTCTGTGGGTTTAGGCAGCCTCAGTTGCTTCTCTCTCTTCATGTAATCCCAGACAGACTCGATGATGTTGAGATCAGGGCTCTGTGGGGCCATACCATCACTTCCAGGACTCCTTGTTCTTCTTTACGCTGAAGATAGTTCTTAATGACTTTCGCTGTATGTTTGGGGTCGTTGTCATGCTGCAGAATAAATTTAGCCAATCAGATGCCTCCCTGATGGTATTGCATGATGGATAAGTATCTGCCTGTACTTCTCAGCATTGAGGAGACCATTAATTCTGACCAAATCCCCAACTCCATTTGCAGAAATGCAGCCCCAAACTTGCAAGGAATATATATATATATATATATATCTATGCGCAAACAACAGAACATAATCTGGTAATAAACTGGAAAGTATCTAGAAGATATAAAGTATAAAGACTTTCTCCAGTGGACTGCTGCTGGACATAATGTATTTACCATATATTTATTTACTGACAAGAATATACCATACATTTTTTTTAATGACCAGGTTATCGAATACGCCAATGACCTCAAGCAGTACTGGAAGAGAGGCTACGGGCATGAGATCAACAGTAAATCAAGCTGCACTCTGTTTCATGACCTCTTCAGACGCTTGGACAAGGCTGTTGAGGAGAGTGAGAGGCAAGTGGTATTCTGTTTATTAACCAATACATAATGTTTCCAAGAATACATTAAGGAGCAGATCAATCACATGCAACTCAAAATACAATAAACATATAACAAATAATGGAACCTTTCATTACTTTTTATTGGGTACCATTTTTAAAGTTACAAAAATGTTTTCTCCAAATCTGTACCCGCCACTCATTCACTGGTTGCCTACGAGGGCTTGAGAGGAGGTGAAATTGGGAGTGAGATTTTAAGAATGAGACAAGATGACAGGATTTCTCCAGTTGCTTAGGAGGCTTGAGATTTAAGAGTGTGACGAGTTTGAGAGGGATGGAGTTTGGGAATGGTGCTTAGTAACATTGAGGTTAGATACTGATAGCAGGACGAGATAGGGTGGACGAAGAGTTTTCCCTTCTCGTCGGGTCAGGCAGCATCCTCTGGCTGCTGGGCAACGTAGAGAGGGAGACACGAGAAGAGCAAAGGATTAGATATATAACACTTTCCGCCGAGTCAGGAGCATCCTCCGACTGCTGGGTGACGTAAAAGTGAGAGAGAGAGAGCAAAGTTTAGACACATAACATACAACAAATCTGACTCTTGCTCCCGACGGGTCAGGCAGCATCCTCTGGCTGCTCGGCGTTTAGTGGAGCAAGAGACAGGAAGGGGACGAAACAGGACAAAAGGACAGATCCTTCGCAACTCAGTGCAGCATCCTCAGGCAGCTAAGCTGGCAGCTGGGCGGCGTGTAGAGCTTTGGAAAAGTGTCTCGGGTCCGTTTAGGAGAGACGAAAACAGAGAACCCCCCCCCCCCCTCAGCAGGTGGAGGCACGGCCTACTGCATGAGGGGGCTGAAAAGGTCCTGGACCTGAAATGGAAGAGAGGAGATGGGACAGCAAGGTTGAGGCCTAGAAGGCTTAGCGCATAAGCAGCAGAAGAATAGGATGTGGCTGGGGGTCCCCTCAGGCCGGCGAGGAACAGCCGGGCGGCAGTGGTTGAGACGAGAGGCCGACCCGGACAGCCGGGGGAGTGAGACTCACTTCCCCCTCTGAGGGAGCCCTGTGCGGACAGTGCGATATAGAAAGGAGCAGAGGTGGGGAGGAGGAGGAACAAAAAACAAACACAGACAAGGAAGCGGAAATAGTGCTGGGTTGAAGTAGAAAAAGAGAGAGATAGACAGGAGGGGCAGCCAATAATTGACGAGGCGAGCTCTGCATTGTGTGATTGGCTGGAAATACTAAATGAGGCTGAACTGGGATGAGCTTCCACCCAGAAGAGATCGGCGGACGCTACCGGGCAGGACGCCACGGAGGGAAGGTAAGACTGGCTAAAGAAAAGGATATAGGATAAGAAAAAAGCAGCGCAAAGCGGGAGAGAGCCCTCTACGTCATCCCCCGAATTACGCCTAAAGGCTAACATTTCAAACAGTATTCTGAATACCACATACTGTATGTTTGCAAGACCAACACAAAGCCATGTTAAACTTAAATGGTTGAATGTGAATATGTTTAAAGTGCTGTACAGCACTGATCTTTATAAAATCAGGGTGTAAAAAATATATTGTGCGAAATAAAACTAAACAACAGTCATTCCAGACAGGCTAAATGTGTTAATAGTTCCCTTCCTTAATGTGTGGTAGCGTGATGACTAGTAAGCTCTGGCTAGACCTTACTTTTTTGGTCCAACGCAGCGGTCGTTGCCTGCTTGACAATTGTCCATGGCGACCGTCAGGTGATGATTTGAAGCTTGTTTTAAGATTCCCGCTTAGAAGGCATCTACCAAAGGATAATGACCTCTGTACTCGTAAACTGATTTGCTGATACAATCTGTCAGCTTTTTAATCCCCTCTAGCACCTTAAGTAAAGGAAAAGCCTCCATTGTGGATTAATTCAATTGATGTACTTTAATCCTTGTCATGAAGATACACTCTGAGTCTACCATTTTGGAGAAATCCTGTTTGTGTCAATGGAAAACATTTTAAAGAAATGTCTTCTTACTGTGGCTATTGTGGTTCATTTGGATTGACACAGAGGTTAGTGACTTCTCAATATTGACAGTAGAAAGCAGTGACAGGACAATATTCACTATACTTGAGCAATAATTCCCATCACAAAGGAAATTTACAGACTTCACAAAGAGTTTGGTGGCAAATGTGAATTTATTTTATTTTCTAATATGTATAAGAAATCAACCAATCACAGTTATGGATTTGTCAAATTCCTGCACATTCTGTGTACACGTGTCAGAGCCAGTGCATAGAACTCTCCTGCATAATTCAAAAGTTAAAAAAAAAAAAAAACAATTGTTAATAGCAGTGCTTGTTTAAATCTTAATTATTGTAATTTATATGTATTTACTATGTTTGCAAGGTGTATAAGGTGCACAGTTTTAGCTGCCAGAACTGCTGAGCATCCCTTTGCAGTTACCTTGCCAAACTGCATGAGATAGCATCTTATAAAAAAAACAGAATGTTCTTGTTTTGTTTGTTAACAGTAAAATCTCTGACATGCCTGCAATGAACATAACGTAAATATTAAATGTGCAGGTGCACCTCATCCTTCAAACATTTGTAGTGATGCATATGTCTTTTTCATAACTTTGCTGCACCCTAAATACAACCAGGATAAATATAAAGTCCATAGACAAGATTGTAAAGGATAGTAAGATTATGATTATTATTTATTTATTTTTTTTCTCCATGTAGACTTTTTTATATCTGTCACAGCATCACTCTTACCAATCTGAAATAAGGTGCTATTTTATTACTATTAACTCCCTTTCAAACACTACTTGCTGTAGCCTTTTGCATTGGCGCTGTCCACATGACTGACGTTGATGAAAGTTTGATCATGGGCGGGTAAGCAGTCAGGGTGGATATGTGACATTTTATAACGTGAAAAAAAATATAAAAAATTCTGCTTGATTAAATTGTGAAAAAATTCATCTCCGATCAATTCATTAGTTGATTAATCGGCCCGATGAATCTGTTAATCGGAGCATATATATATATATATATATATATATATATATATATATATATATATATATATATATATACACACACACATACACATACATACATACAGTAGAACCCCAGAGTTATGAACACCAAAGTTACGAACTGACTTAGTCTACCGAACACCCCACTTTCAACCAGAAGTATGCAAGCACTCAACCGAGAGTCCAATGCAACCACATAGGCGCTCCTGTAAGCGTCATGCTGGTCGCGTAGAAGGCAAAATTACTGTATCAACAAATTTACCCAGAAAGGTAAGGCAGATTTCAGAGCCAGTACAGGCAATTTTACTAGGAACATTTTAGTTTAAGCAAAGCACAGGTATAATAAATAGGGTGTGACCTCAATGGTTTCTTGTACCAATAGCTGAAACATTAATAGCTTTGCCTCAATATCTATTATCATTATTATTTGTTTATTTAGCAGACGCCTTTATCCAAGGCGACTTACAGAGACTAGGGTCACACAATGAGTCTGTGGTTGAGGTGGGATTTGAACCGGGGACCTCTTGGTTACAAGCCCGTTTCTTTAACCACTGGACCACACAGCCTCTACTAGAAACATACAGAGACTGCAGTATATGGGGAGCTATAGTTTTGTTGGTGGGTCCCTTGTTTGAGGTAAATGTAATTAGCCTTGAAAGCGAAGGTCTGTTGCATCAGAGATTATTTAGGTTTGACTTCATTCATAAGCGTTCAAGCTGCAATAAATCAATAAATAGTTCACAACTATGTAAAAACTATGTAAAAGTCTGTTCTGCAGAATGACCCATAGACTCTTTACCTTTGAGCCTCTTCTTTGTGATCAGTTGTGCCATCTTTGACACAGCACTTGCCAGCCAAATACCCTTTATCAAAGTCTCTGTCTGCTGCTTTGGCCGTTGTGCCTGGTTTGCTACTGGGGAAGGCAACTGTTATATACAGAGTAGGCCATGATTATGTACCCCTTCACTATAGAAGAATACATTACTTCAGTGTTCCGTATGAGTTTGATACAACTGTAAAGAAATTAAAAAGCGCTATTACTGTCATATAAGAACAGCATGCAAATTGGTACATACTGGGGGGTTTATTACAGAGCAGGTTTCAGCTGTACCATTTTATCCACCCATTTACAGTATACAGTGCTTTTTAACATGGCAAGCTGTGAGAATCCAGCATCTCATCCTACTCTTGCTTATCAAGTTTAATTGACTCTCTTGCATTGTTTCAGAGACAATTGTCATAAAAACCCTCTTCTGCTTGAGATTATAATTTTTTTTCTTTCAAACTAGTAATCTGGCCTCCCAAAATACTGCACTAATCAACCTTTAAGAGCCAAGAGTGCAATTAGAGAATGAAACATCACTAATAGTGCTAATAAAAAAGAGGAACCAACAGGAGTGATTTTTACCTACATGAGTTGTCAGAAAACTGCTATGTGTGTGGTGAAAAGAAGTCTTACTGTGTCCCAAGAAAATTGAGAAACATAATACAGGATTGAGCAAACCTGAGGTGATGAATTGTGTAAATCCTCAATGTGTGTCAAGCTACGGAAATTACTGTGCAGTTTTCTAAACTATAAAGATGCAGGGCTATGACAGTGCCTTGGTATTACCCAAGGGCAAAAGCTGTCTTCATGTCCGGAGGGGAACAGGGGCCACCTGCAGTGTTTACAAGAAACACATTACCTTTGCTGTGTCATGTGTTGTCCATATTGCAGTAATTTGTCAACTTCATTCAGGAATGTTAGCCAGGAGAAGGAGATTTTGTCTTCTAAACATCGCAGTATATCCAGCCTGCAACAATGCTGGTGGGATGTGGGAAAACCAGCATTGTTGCAGGAGGGAGCATGATCTGGATATACTGTCTGTGTCTGCCTAGTAATTAGGAAGAGAACGACTCTGAATATCATGTATGCGTTGCCATGAAGATCTTTAACTTGTCGCGCACATTCTGAATTATCACGCATTACTTGTTTGTGTCTCGTTACCTTTACAACACCCACCCACACACACACACACACACACACACACACACACACACACACATAAAATACAATTTCTACTAAGTACAAGTTTTACTACTTAAAAAATAGATATGTGTAACATCTAAAAGCTTTATTTAATTAAAGTAGTTTATAAATGTATGTGGAAAATGTGGGAACACGGGGGGTTATACTACAATAGAATAAAAAACGGTATGATTTTTAGACGTATATGAATATAAGATTGAGAACATGGGGATATGTAAAAATACATACGAGGTTCCTGAGCAGCTTCATGCACTGGCGGTTCTATAGGCGGAGTATCAGGCTGAGCATCCTAATGTTCCTGTACACATCTGCCTGTCCCTATACCCTGCCTTTGCTCCAAGAAACCAGTGACTGCTGGTCTGCAGCTGCGGTAGAAGTGCCAGGTGCAGAATCCGCACACACACACACACACATTGAAACGTGGATGTCTTGTAATATTATAAACATTCAAACAAAAGTCTTTATTTAAAGCTATACAGTACATTTATGTTGTTTGGTAACTATATCCATTACTTACTGCACAATATGCCAATTGATGCTAACAATTCATTCCAGTTCTGTGCGGTGGAAGAAGAGGTGGAGCTCTGTTGTTCCTGGGACATCTTAAAAGAATTACAGAAAGAAAATACAACTACTACTACTACTACTACTACCAATAACAATAACAATAATAAAAGTTCGGTTAGCTGTGCTTAACAACATGCATTTATACAAACATTAATAATAGGCTATACGAGAGGTTTACATTTGCAGTGTCTTTTGCATTCTTTCTTGTCTGTGTGTGTGTGTGGTTTGGTACGGCTTTGCTGAGGAGTAACGTGAGATTCCGCCAGTTAAACGGGATCTTGGCTGCTGAAATCTTGTGAAAGACAAGCACGATTCCTGCTCCGGTTTACATGGGTTTTTACAGCTATTTTTATCGTGAGAAAGCAATTGAAGTTGTGCTGCCCAAGTGTATTCGCGTGACGACGTCACACAGTCATGACTGTAAAGTCGATCTTCACCTGTATGTAAACCTCAGAACACGAATGAACAAAAAGGGATGGTCTGTCACTCAGAACAGAAATGAAAGAACAGACGGAGTGATTCGGACTAGGCCTGAAAAGCAGAGGGCAGACCACAGTTTGCCCGGTCAAAGCCCGAAATAAGCTATTTGCATTTTTGTTTTGAGCTTTGCCCGAAGTCTGCGTGCAATTTGCAAATCGCCCACCAAATAATTAAAAATGTCATCCACTGTAGTCTAGGTCTGACTAATAATGGTAGCACATCAATTGTGATGGTGGTTTTGTCAGTTCTGTGTTTTACAATACAGAATTAATCTTTAGAAACAAGCAAAAACTAAATATAATTTTGCTGTAACTGTCTTGTTTACTGTTGTTTTTTGACACCTCCAAATCAATATCCAACAAGTTAACAATTGTTATTATGCAAGGTTTCAACTATATCCAAAAATAACTTTCTAGAAAAAAACCTTCTTGCAATGTGTCTAGAAGAACCAGGGATGTGCTTAATCTTTTTCTGGCTCCTGTGTGCATTTTGTCTTTATTAACTATTTCAGTTGGCTACTGAGGTGTTATCTAGATCAGGGTCTCCCAAACTTTTTTACCCGAGGCCCACCTGTTCAGCTGCATTAGGCACTGCTGCCCACTATTAGCACTCCTTGGGAAAATGTTAAATTAGAAGCATTTTATATGTTTAAACCTGTAACATTATAAATAAACCTAATCTAAACTGTCCTTTATTAATTTGAATAAATATTGTGAAAGATGGAAACCACGCTGAGTGATACACTTTAATTTTAGTAAATAAAATAAATTACAAAAACCAAACAGTTGTTTTTATCAAACCTTTAAATTAGGCACCTTTGTATAATTTAAATTTTTAGAAATGCAGTTATTTTTCTTGGTCCTCAAACAAGAAAGAAATGCATGACTTATTATTCACATACAGAAATAGCTGAACAGGAATCACTTTGAGTAAAACCAGTGCAATGTGCACAAAAACATTTACTTTAATCCTCATTTCTAAAGACTGTAACTAAAACGACCAGCCGTTACCTCTCACGCTGAATTGTCATGCACAAAAAAGACGAATGTGCACAATAGGGAAACGAGAGCCTTGCAGAAGTTATTTTTTCACCACTACTCTGTGCAACCAAATACAACTTGCAAAATTCAATTCAGTTGGCTTGCAACATCCCCCCCGTCCCGTCCCCAAAAAAAAAATCGGAGCGCAGCTGCGTCACTTAACGAAAATAAATCCATCTGCAGCTTTTTTTTTATTATTATTTAATTAGTATTATTTTCCAACAAAACATATTCTAGTGTTTTTAAGACAACTGTGAACGAGCCAGTAATTTTAAAAAATAGCAGTATGTCCAAAGATTTTAATAAGTCAATTACCGGTATGTAACAAGATTCATGAGTTTGATAAGTAACTTGATTTAGTTACTATTGAAACATATATCAAATATCAATAGCTAATTAGTCACAAAAACGTATTCATCATAGGCATCAAATGAATTTTTAAATGAATGAAAACTTTTCTACAAAAGAAAAAACCCATTCCAGCACCTCAAAACTGAGCCCACGGTACAAATGCATTCAAACTCCTGTAGCCGCCTTTTTTGTTCTTTATACTTTGCAAAAGTATTCTTTGGTAGCGGATTCGACATATTGTAATTTTATAAAATACTGAACACACTGTTTACATCTACCAGCAGAGCGATCACATGACCTTAACACTGCCCTATTGTCAGAACTCTCGCTTTAGATCCCGCCTACAGGCAGGCAATCTGTTTGTGATGATTTGTGAATTTCTGCCTTGATTGACAGTCCGCCAAGACTCCCTTGCTACAATTTATTTTTCTACAGTTACAGCTGTCACCGGCGCCTGCTTTTCACTATTAATAGAAAAAAATACATAGTGTCATTGCTCCCGCGGCCCACCGGGACTGTGTCGCGGCTCACCCTTGGACCACGGACCACAGTTTGGGAACCCCTGATCTAGATCATATGAATAGACTCTGTTTGTCTGTGTGTATTTTATAGGTCGGGTATGGTCTCCGAGCCCGCAGCTTTCCAGATTGGCCACGCTGAGACTCTCCTCCCACTGCTGTCCCTCATGGGCTTCTTTAAGGATGAGACACCACTGACTGCCGACAACTTCGCCCAGCAGGGGGAGCGTGTGTTCCGAACAGGCCACATTGTGCCCTACGCCTCCAACCTGGTTTTCATTCTTCACCGATGTGAGGGGAGCCACCGGCTTCAGCTACTGCTCAACGAGAAACCCCTGCCCTTCCCCCACATGGACGATCCAGCCCCAGAGTATCAGCACGTGAAGAATCTTTACAGCAACCTGCTTGAGGGGTGCGACTTCAAGAAAGAATGCAAACTTCCCAGCGCCAATGGAACTGTTAACCCAATCATCCATGAGCTGTGATCGATCAAACCCCCCAACTTCAGAAATGGGAACTGGGTCATATTGAGGGCACACGCTCTTGTGAAATAAATTAGCAACTTCACAGTTTTTAAAACTCAGAGAAAAAGCTGTGTGCCGTTTTTGATACAAGCATGAGACTGCGTTTCATTGTCTGACATTCACACAATGTCTAAGATTCCTGGGGAAAAGGCTTTTAACTATGTGCTATAGTCACCAGACATGGTTGCCAGGATACAGGTTTGAAATGAAGCAAGCTGACCCCACTGCCTGTATCTCTGTATCTGAATATAAAATAAAAAGTTTATTGTTTTGGTGCGCATAAAAAGTGTTGAAGTTGCTAATCATTTTCACAAGAGGAAATTTTAGCTTTAGCAATTCCTTTTAAATCTCTAAATTACATTTCTTTTAATAGCTGCTATTTCACTTTTAGAAATGTCACCCAAAACAAAGTCTGTGGTTGTTGTTTTTTTTAACTTTCCAAATTCTACTTTACCACTAATTCCAAAGCCTACCTAACATATATTTTTTTCAGAAACTTATCGTATATTATAGTTTTGTATGCTGCTATGTGCATTCATATATTGTGTATCGGTTATTATTCATTGGGTTTGAGAACTAAAGCAGGTTTAGCTGGTTGTGTTCTGAACTTTTGCTCATATTTCACATATTTACAATTCTTTTCCTGTATACAGTAGCTTTTAAATCATTCCAAAATGTCATCCATGATCATGTTACAGGTGCTGGATGCATCCGACATGTACAGAAATATGTAACCACTTCAGTGTCAATTCAAACCCAAACATCGAAGACTCGAATAAGAGCCACATTAGCAGGGCAAAACTTCTGAACAGTCATCTAGCAGCATTCCTATACCAAGCTACATAATCGTGGGGCCTTATTATTTGAAGGTGAGAGCTGCTATCTGATAATTTTCAGTAAAATAAGAGCTATTACCTCTCTTGTTAATATTTAGTGTGGTGACAGTGTAAGCTGATTATAGATCAAAGCTAGTAAAAAAAAAACACAGCATTTAAAATAAAATCCTAGGTAGTTATCACGATTTTCAGCAGAAAAAAAGGTTAAGTGTTTATAGCCTTACTGTAATTAACCAGCAGGACCCCTTGGCCACTGCCATCTGGTATTGTTAAGGGAGATACAGCAATTTGGTGTGAAACTCCAGTTATATTGCTTGCTAAAATAAATCGGGGATCTATATTCACAAACTAATAAATTATATAAAGACTGTCTTGTAGGATTAAAAATGTGCATACTGTTGCTTGTTAAACATAATTTGAACCAAGGAACCCTTAGAAAAGTTTACCACTGTATTTTTGCAGTTTTACCAGGCTTTTCCCATGGTTATACTAATCATTTTCCTTGGTTTGCCTTGTTTATTTATTAATACACTTTTCCATATACCTCCCTAATCTTTACAATGGTTTACCATGCTTTCACTATGCTTTATTACACTGTGCTATGTTTTTACTATAATAAACTTTTATAATGGAATGCATGTAACTTTGGAATTTTCAAGATAACCCAAAATAAAACATCAGCAGTCTAGAACAGTTTCATGAATGAAGATGCTTTTGAAACAGTGTTGTGAATTAATGAAGATTGCCCACTGTTTAATACATTACAATGATGAATGCCCACACTGCGATTGATCTTTACAAATGGGATTATGTGCCTGTAGTATTATTTACATATATTTTAATATTAATTTGTGTGCATAAGATTTTTTTTTAGGTTTCTATGCTCACTTGTTAAAATACAAGGGTTTTCCTAACAGAATATATATTTAGCATTTAAGGTTGTATGGTACTAAAGTAATCATTATGTTGAAGGTTTGAATGACAAAGGTTAAGATTTCTTTGCACAAACTGCAGTAATGTTCAGTATTTGGTAATCTATATTTTTGCGTAAGTATGCTTTTGATTTGTCAACTGTTTCACCCATTGAAAACAGGATATTGCAATGTAATCTTTTCCCGAAATGAGACTAGAGTATTTAGTAAGCATTTAGTATTTTGCTTTTTTGCTGTTAATTGTTTAAAAAATAAAATAAACCACAATGCTAAAATAAATGTCTGTTGTTTTGTCTGTGTTAAATTGTGTGTACTGTAGTTTTAATTAAAACCACTACAATGTCTCATCATTTTTAATCCATTATGTTAAACATTTGCTGAAAGTGCTAAATGCACACATCAGAGGTGACACCCCTTGTACACTCACAAAGATGTTGGCCAAGGCTAGGGAATGTGCCTTTACTCAAGTTTCTCTTGCTCCTGGTTCAAGATATTTGAGCAGTATAAAAATGACCACTATAGAGGTGTGCATCAGTGACTACTTACTCCCTCATAGATATTGACTGTGGCAGGATAGCTGCAGAGGGAAGACTCAGAGTCAGAAAATGCAGTGAAACAAAAATACTTTAATCGACATAAAAAAAACACAAAATAAAAAGGCACAAGGGCCAAACAAAAGGTTTAAACACGAAACAAAGGCTTTCAACAAAACACTGGAACAAAATAACTCAAATTAAACAGGTATCTATACACATTTTTACAGACAACACTTACACTCTCACTCTCACTCTCACTCTCACTCTCTCAACCAAACCACTCCCCCTGACAAAGGGTTTCAGCTGTCTTTGGCTGGAGCCCAATTAACCATTAATTAATAATTAAGCACTTAAGGCTCCGGCCCCACTCACATGCATTTTACAGGGAGGAATTTAACCCCCTCCCTGCCAATCCAAAACAAACAAGAATTATAATGAAAATCATAATGAAAACAACACTAAAAATAACAATAATAAACACAAATTATAAGGGCGAGCTGGCACCCCATCACACTGACACACACCATTTGTGAACTCTTTGCAGTCACTTTTATACTGGCCTCCCTCAAACTGGCTCAGACCGTCTCAAAGTCAAATGTGCTGCTATATTTATTGAACATGAGTGCAGACCACATAAAATGGGATAATACACCTTAACTCTAGTCCGTATTTGTATAATATGAATGAACACTTCACGAGGTAATGGCCTGAAGAGAAAGATCTCCACGTCATTCATTGGCCTGGGGGGTCAGTTGTTGTCAATTTGATGAGATCAGTGGCAACCATCTTCATTAAAGTCTGTTTTTTGACAACAGTCTGCAGTACAAGGTCACTGTGTATAGTTTTGATGAGCGACTTGACGGAGGAGGAGTGCTTTGAACAACATGCGGGGAAACGTCGTCTTCAGAAATGGGTTCCCAAATAGATAGAACCAGAATGTGTGAACAGTATGGACTAAAAAAAAAAAAAACAGAATCATTTGCATCAAAAGCGACCCTGGTCTGCATTCTATGATGATCCAAGAAGCTTGAAAAGTTGAAATAGCTCCTAATTCAGAACTCATCTTCTAGAAGTTATATACAAAGATCTAATCCAAAACAAATAAAAAATATGTATAAATGTGTTGAACCTGTAACTTTTTTGTGTGTTGTTGTCCTGACTATGCACAGAATATTAAATTAACAATGATCATATATCAGCACCTAATGAATACAATAGCTATATTAAAGGTGTGCACATTTATTTTTTACATTCCTTTATTAGTGTTTTGATGTTTGAAGACACAGGAAGCCCCCACCTCCGTCTCGTTGTCTGTCTCTCTCTTTTCTTCTGTAGAATTCTGCGATTCCCCTCCCAGTAATGACGCGCCTGGTGATGCTTTACAGTTTCTGTAGATTACTGGTCTTTGGAGGAGGAGGAGGAGGAGGAGAGGCTGGACAGGGGAAAATGCTACGTGTCTAGGCTCCTTTTAAACCCCCTCTCCTAAGCATCTGATCAAACTTTAATCAGTGTAGACATTCTGATCAGCCGTCAGGAGGCGGGGAATCCACAGCTCAAGGAACGCTGCAAAAATACAACATGTCAGAAAACAAGAAGCAGACGGTAAGAGAACTGCCGTTCTATAACTCTGGGGCAGTTAGAAAGAGTTTGGGGACCCCTACCTCGTTCAACTTCAAACTGTTAGGTTTGTGAAAAGTTTAATAGACTTCAATGAATTGAAAGCGCACAATAGAGACCGGAACATAGCTAGCTGTATTTATAGACTTATGTAGATAGTGTTTTATTTACTTCAGTGTGTGTCTCCCAATCCCTTGGCAGGCAGAAAGAATTTAGATTTTTTTTTTTACATAATTGCCAGATTGCTGAATGACTACATACTTGGCACATATTAGCAATGTGGGTCTTTTATTACGTATGGTCTTACGTAAAATATGTAATTGATTTTATGTATTTTATTTGTGCAGGAATTATATATGTAATTATTAACATATACTATATTTAATATAGCAGAGTCACAATCAAAATTAGACCAAGGACTATATCAACTGGGATACAGGTGTTGTATACTTTGGATTAAAGAGCATTTTGATTCTGCTTTCTGTGTGACTGCCAATGTCAAAGAGTAGGCGTAAAAACACATTTTAATTGCAAAAAAATCAAACATTTGCAAGTGTGGCAAAAATCTAGAAAATTGCTGAAGCACAAAAAATGTAATTGGTGTAAGCATTGTAAAAGATGCAAAAACCAATTTACCGTGCTCATTGTTTTTCTGAGGGTATCATCTCAGCCTCTTGTCCAACTATGCCGTTTGCTAGGTAACCCAGAAAACAAGAAAAACTTAATGTGTGAAGAAAATATGTGAGCTATTAGAGAAATCCTACAGCGCTTAACAAACTTGAGAACCCCAGATGTCTCATATTTCACCAACTACACACACACTATCTTGCACTGTGATCTACACAGCACTTATCTGTTCACTGTGTAAATACCTTCCTTTGATTTAAGTGGAGTTTGACCGTTGGTATTATTTTCTAGCTGTTCCTTTTCATAATAGTTCATTATGAGAGCACTTGCGTGTGTGTCGCTGAAGTTTATGATGCAAATGTGATTGTATGACAGTACAGCAGTGTGTATTCACATAGCACAGCAGGTCTCATTGACATCCGTGAATGGAACCACTATCCCTGCGGACCTCTAGCTTTCCTGCCACTGTATTTATTATTTTGTATTCATTAGAGCCCGCCAGTGGTCAGTTCAGAACAGTTTAATTTCTTGGAGCCTACACTATTTTGGCAATGAAAATCAAGACCCAGTTAGAGACGACTGATGGGGTTTTATTCAAGGCATAGGCATAATAGTCACCTGGATTACCATTCATTCCTTAAAACACCGTAGTGGTTGTATTTTAAACACAGCCGTACATGATGGTGAAAGGCCATATCACTCTAGGCTGCTTGCCAACATTTCCTTATGCTAAACACTCTGTAGGTGTGCATTTTTTTTAGTTTGTAAAGGGGAGAGAAATGTCAGATTATTGACCACTCTTACTATGAGTACTACGTGTTAGGTAATATTGATGCAATTAAATGACTTTTATTTTCACATTGGATGTGCCCAAACTGGCAACATAGCTAAACGAAGGGTCATTTTCAACGCAAGTTAAAAAAGCTCAATGTGTGTATGTATATATAAATACAAAATAAAATATCATACAAGTACAAACATAAATATTTGTGTTTCTGCATTTTTGTCACTTCAAGTTAAGCAAGACAAAAAATAAGGTCCTGCTTGGGGCTACGGTTCCCACCTCTGACTTACAAAAAACCGGGAAACAGGAGTCATTTCGTACAAAAATAAATAAATAAATAAATCATATACTTTGACACTTAATGTCCCGGGAAGTCTTACAGATTTCCCAGGACAGCTGCCTCAAAAAGAGAACAATCCAGGCAAAACCAGAACGGATGCAACCCTCCTTGGGGCTATGAGGCTGAAGCGACAGTTGTTGACCATGCGATTTTGCAATATTTTCGTGTGTGTTGTAAATGATTAACTGTCAATGCGCATGCAGGGGCGTATTGATACTATATAAAAGGCTAAGTGCTTTCAGTAGAGGAAAATAGTTCAATACTTTGTATTAACTATGTGTATTCTAGGGGGGGTCGGGGGGTACAGGGGTTGCTGGTGTCCTCGACTCACCGCGCACCAGCAACCCCTGTAATCTGGCCGGGCGCTTGCGGGTTTGCCTGTAATTAACTGCGTTGCCCTCCGACGCTGTAGCTCTGAGGTGGCTGCAGGACAGCGTGTGTTCATCTTCGCTGCTCCCCAGTCAGCGCGGGGGTGGTAGCGGTGAGCTGGGACTAAAAATAATTGGCTAATCCAAATTGGGAGAAAAAAATGATAAACAATCGGCGACTACTAAATAAAATAAAATAAAATAAAACAAACTTCACTTACACGCACTTGTCATAATTGTGAATTCTGTTTGCAGGACAGGGTGATTACATCTTTGCTGCCAGGATGCAGCACTAGACTTGGTAATTTGTTTTTGTGTTATTTGTAGTTTCATTTACTTTTAAAAACAATTGTCAATTTAAGAAAATTAAAATCCCAGCATTGAACTGAAATAACAGTATTCTGGGCAAAAGCTCGGTTTATTATTTGTTTATTTAGCAGACGCCTTTATCCAAGGCGACTTACAGAGACTAGGGTGTGTGAACTATGCATCAGCTGCAGAGTCACTTACAACTACGTCTCACCCGAAAGACGGAGCACAAGGAGGTTAAGTGACTTGCTCAGGGTCACACAATGAGTCAGTGGCTGAGGTAGGATTTGAACTGGGGACCTCCTGGTTACAAGCCCATTTCTTTAACCACTGGACCACACAGCCTCCTAGGTAAACTTTTTATTTGGTTTCCTGTCTCTGTCGTCTTCACCAGCCTCACACTCGCCGCCTTTGCTGCAGTAGACTGTAGAGCAGGGACTGTTCCAAAGGAGTTTGCCCAAGCAGATTGTTCCACAAAGGTTAAGGTTAATGTGAACTTTCAACCCTAGGAAATGTATAGTTGGTTTCATGTGACTGTGTGGTGTTGGATGTGATGTCTTCTACAGACACATGTTAAGTAAATCATTGGGGTAGGCTTTTACTACATTGCACTTAAAAGCTTTTTTCACATCCATTTAAATTGATGTTTGATTTTTATTAAAAATCATACCATGTCAGACTACTACATGTATGGGCCGCCACCAGGAAATGTTACTATTGTTACTAATAAAATTCTCTAGTTGCAAAACAGGTAGCCGTACTTATTTAGATTGCTTGAATTAGGACAATTTGCATAAGGAATTTAAGATTCAGCTTGGAGTAAATCTTCAGTGGTGCTGCAAACTGTGTCTGGACAATACTATACTACCAAAATAGAGAAATTAGAAATCTAAGAATTCTTATTCTGCACCAGTAGCAGAAAATGTGTCAGTGAGTTGCTCACTCTGATGGTATAGCTATAATCAGGACTTGTGACCTACTACACAGGAAGTTATTAGATACCAGGTTTATTATTATTATTATTATTATTATTATTATTATTATTATTATTATTATTGTTTAATTTACAGCATTATATGTGAAAAGTAATTATGTGACCCACTTGTCTGGCACTAAGTAGCTGCCTAAGCACCCATGTTCTCATCCTAAATGAAATTCCACTAGACTTCAGTATAATATTCAGTTTATACCAACTTGCAGGTTGTCAGGCCTAAGAGTGGATTGTTATATGATTGGTACCACAGTGAACCATCTTCGACACTACTTGTAGTAAAATGCTCCAAACATAGATCTTTTCATGTACCCCTTGTCTAAGCAAACAGCAGCTAAAAAAATGGCTCCTTTTTCTAAGCGTAGCACAGACCCCTGAATTGTAATGCTGAATATGAGTTTATACCAGTCTTGGGAAATCCATACGGCAACACAGGCCAGTGTTGCCGTATGAATGGACTTGTTTGTTTGCTGGATGATCCTGCATATTCTTGGCTCTCTTCTGCAGTGTCTGTTCGAAGTATGATGTGTTAATGTTAGGAAGTGTATTAAATGTTTTACGTAATGTAGCCAGGTGCAATGGCACCCAATCACATCGCTGTAATTATGAATCTCTCTGTTTGATGTCTTTTAAAAGCTGCAGTGTTCAGTTGTAAAATGTACAATCCATCTATTATGACCACCATAGGGAATGAGTAAAACAGTAGTGATAGAGAGCTGGTTCTGACTGACTGACAGAGAGCAGCCTTCATGGTGGCCTGATGTTTTAGACAGAACTGGTCTCAATGAAGTTTACTGCTCTGCCATTCTTCCAGAGATGTTGACGTTTGGCGTACTCTACTTTATCAAACCATCATGAGGATAGTCTGGTTTTAGGAAATTGAAACCTCCAAACTTATTCACGTTTGATCAAATCCAGGCCTGCAGTGGTGAATGGCAGGAAAGGCTAGTGAATTGGCCAGCTGAGCAGCCAAGGTGTTTTTAAAGCACTATGGGGAAGCACAGTACCTTGAAGCCACCCACTGTAATCTTTTGCACAATTCAGTGAGTTGAAACAACATGAACAATATACTGCAGTTGTATAAAGTTTCTTTGATGCTCCCACCAAATGGAGTCATGGCCCTATCTTAATGGAAGTCCTCATCAATAAATCCCACCTGCTTCTGGAAGCCGATAGGAAACTCAATTCAGGAGGCCACACACTCAGTGTTTTGTTTGGCCGGTGATGGAGCACAGGGCTGACCTCAGGAGACCTTTGTAAGATAGCAAAGAGGAAACCAGAACTAATGGTTTTCACACTATCTGTTTATTGGAACACCCATGACCATGAGCATTACCTACAACAGCAGAACCTCTTACAGAGCAATACTGTATCTTGAATTCAATGCCAGGTAATTACTCCTACTATCTCTGTAACATCATTTATGACATCTATTAACTAACTTTAGGGCCTATGTAGAGATTTATTAATGGACCTTAACTTTTACCACTGAACTTAGACCAGAGTTGCCAGGTTACCTGTTGATGGTTATATTGTGTTTTAGGGTACAGCTTACTCTTGTTGAAAGTTGGATGAAACATCTCTAGCAGTATGATAACCTGCAATTTAGCTGAAATTGGTAGCAGTGTAACACATTAACCAGAAAGTCTACTTTCACCCATATACTAACTAATAATTTGCATTGCATTAGTTTATTACCTTAATAAAAACAAATCGTTTATTTACCTTTTTAAAAAAAATGAAAGACTTTATCAATTCTAATGGCATTATTTGTGCAAAGAATATATGTTACCAATGTTTCAAGTTTTCTTTTAAGACTTGTTATCTCATTTGAAAGAATGACATGCTGGTGGCAACTGTTCACAGTAAACATTCACCCTCCATTTTCAGGTAAAGTTGTGTTACCCGATCACCTCAGGTACTGAACCCTGTGGCTGCTTATCCAAAGTGCCTCTCTTTTTCACTCATAATGAAGAAAGACTGTGTATTCAAGTGACTGTTTAATTCAGGTGGCTGTAGGGACAGAGTAACAAAATAAAGTTAAATAACCCAAGCAGACAACTTGTTTTGTTGAACAGAAGTGACCCCTTATATTAGATTCTGGTACAAGTCATGTACACAGTTAAACTATGACCTTTTACCCCTGGGGCTATCATCAAAATGTTAGATGGAGGAAAAGAAAAAAGAAGACAAAATAATACCACAAATCAACCATATGACTAATATATATATATATATATATATATATATATATATATATATATATATATATATATATATATATATATATATATATATACAGTACTGTGCAAAAGTTTTAGGCAGGTGTGAAAAAACGAACGAATATCCGAATGAATATTTCAATGATGAGCGAATATCCAAACATAAAAATCCTGTGTTCGTCCCAGTACGAAAACACTTACGAAAGTACGTAAATAATTCTGGGACTGCTTTAAAGGGGCAAACAAACCATTTTTCACTATATATATATATATATATATATATATATATATATATATATATATAGTACTGTGCAAAAGTTTTAGGCAGGTGTGAAAAAATGCTGTAAAGTAAGAATGCTTTCAAAAATAGACATGTTAATAGATTATATTTATCAATTAACTAAATGCAAAGTGAGTGAACAGAAGAAAAATCTAAATCAAATCCATATTTGGTGTGACCGCCCTTTGCCTTCAAAACAGCATCAAGCATCAATTCTTCTAGGTACACTTGCACACAGTTTTTGAAGGAACTCGGCAAGTAGGTTGGCCCAAACATCTTGGAGAACTAACCACAGTTCTTCTGTGGATTTAGGCAGCCTCAGTTGCTTCTCTCTCTTCATGTAATCCCAGACAGACTCGATGATGTTGAGATCAGGGCTCTGTGGGCGCCATACCATCACTTCCAGCACTCCTTGTTCTTCTTTACGCTGAAGATAGTTCTTAATGACTTTCGCTGTATGTTTGGGGTCGTTGACATGCTGCAGAATAAATTTGGGGCCAATCAGATGCCTCCCTGATGGTATTGCATGATGGATAAGTATCTGCCTTTACTTCTCAGCATTGAGGAGACCATTAATTCTGACCAAATCCCCAACTCCATTTGCAGAAATGCAGCCCCAAACTTGCAAGGAACCTCCACCATGCTTCACTGTTGCCTGCAGACACTCATTCGTGTACACTCTCCAGCCCTTCGGCGAACAAACTGCCTTCTGCTACAGCCAAATATTTCAAATTTTGACTCATCAGTCCAGAGCACCTGCTGCCATTTTTCTGCACCCCAGTTCCTCTGTTTTCGTGCATAGGTGAGTCGCTTGGCCTTGTTTCCACGTCGGAGGTATGGCTTTTTGGCCGCAAGTCTTCCATGAAGGCTACTTCTGACCAGAATTCTCCGGACAGTAGATGGGTGTACCAGAGTCCCACTGTTTTCTGCCAGTTCTGAGCTGATGGCACTGCTGGACATCTTCCGACTGCGAAGGGAAGTAAGCATGATGTGTCTTTCATCTGCTGCAGTAAGTTTCCTTGGCCGACCACTGCGACTACGGTCCTCAACGTTGCCCATTTCTTTGTGCTTCTTCAAAAGAGCTTGGACAGCACATCTGGAAACCCCTGTCTGCCTTGAAATTTCTGCCTGGGAGAGACCTTGCTGATGCAGTATAACTACCTTGTGTCTTGTTGCTGTGCTCAGTCTTGCCATGGTGTATGACTTTTGACAGTAAACTGTCTTCAGCAACCTCACCTTGTTAGCTGAGTTTGGCTGTTCCTCACCCAGTTTTATTCCTCCTACACAGCTGTTTCTGTTTCAGTTAATAATTGTGTTTCAACCTACATATTGAATTGATGATCATTAGCACCTGTTTGGTATAATTGTTTAATCATACACCTGACTATATGCCTACAAAATCCCTGACTGTGTGCAAGTGTACCTAGAAGAATTGATGCTTGATGCTGTTTTGAAGGCAAAGGGCGGTCACACCAAATATGGATTTGATTTAGATTTTTCTTCTGTTCACTCACTTTGCATTTAGTTAATTGATAAATATAATCTATTAACACGTCTATTTTTGAAATCATTCTTACTTTACAGCATTTTTTCACACCTGCCTAAAACTTTTGCACAGTACTGTATATATATATATATATATATATATATATATATATATATATATATATATATATATATATATATATATATATATATATGCACTACCTGTGAATAGAAGCAACAGAATAAAACAAAATATCTCCTGTAGATCTACCAATGTCATCTATGTTATACAGTGCAAACATATTGACTGCAAGAAACAGGATGTGGGTAGAACCACCAATGACCTGCATACTCGTTTCAGAAACCATAGGTCTGCCAGAATTACCAAAAAACTGGATCAACTTCTTGTAGTTCAGTTCAACTCTCAAACCATAACCATCTTGCTCTGAAACTCTCACTTGCTTAACACAGAGGTTCTCAAACTTTTTTTTGTTGATGGACCACAGAGGTTCTCCAACTTTTTTTGTTGACGGACCCCTTTTCAAATGGAATAATAATCACGCCCCAAACTAAATGACAACAGTATATGATATAAGTCTACTTCATATAAAGACGTATTATTACTAATGTTTTTAAGAAAAAATATATTTACTTAGATATCACTGAGAAGACACTGAGAAGTGTGTTGCTGCCTGCACAGATGGTGCTGCCACTATGACAGGCAATAGGAGTGGTGTTGTAGCAAGAATAAGAGCCATAATCCCACAGGTAATTATAACACACTGTATGTTGCATTGGCAGGCCCTTGCATCAAAGAGAACAGAACCCGATTTACACGCTGTGACAGTTGTGAATTTGAAGTCCAGGCCTTTGAATTCATGTCAGGAATACCACTCTGTGCAAAGAGTTGGCATGTTTTATTCAGTAGGCAAGCAGACGTGCCGTGAGAATTTGTTCCCCATCGTAATATTTCGCGGACCCCATGGGCAGTCTCTACGTACCGCGGACCCCAGTTTGAGAACCAACATACCCAATGCATGCTTTTAGGATTGGAACACCAACCATCTGTGTCACAGTGTTCTTACAGCATTCATCTGTAAGTCACTGTGCAACATTCACACTTAAACAACTAACATCAGTCTACCTAGCTTTTTCTACCATGTTATCTGAAGAAGACGTAAGCCGAATTGTTGTAGCTAATTATTAAAATACCAGTAATGAGTTTTCAGTTTTTCAATTACTTTTCTTTTTCATTACCTTATAAGAAAACCTTATACTATTTTCCATATATATATAAATTTGTAATTTACAGACTAACATATCTGATTGGAAGATAAATCATGTCATGCTTTTGTGTATTATTAATAATAATTTAAAAAGGCCGTCTTCTAGGATGCTAGTGTCACTCTTGTGAATTCTCAAAGCTGCCCTCTCAGCAAAACAGCCTTCTGTCTTGTTCCATGTCGAATGAATGGATTGATTTCCTCTAACACTGAGGGAAAAAGAACATGCACAGTTTTAGAAGCACATCTCAAGACTGGTCCCCTTTTCTGGCAGCTCATTTGTGGCAGTGAGGTTTGTGCCTGTAGTCAATGAAAAAGTTCTCTGTCTGGTGAGTAATGGTTCTGAGAACCAGTGGAAATAATGGCTCCTTGTGTATATACGAGGCGAAAGTGGGGGTGGAGATTTTTTTTTTTTTTGGGGGGGGGTTGAGTCAGGAGAGGGAGAGTGCTGGAATTGCCACATCATCATTTGACTCCAGCACAGTATAGTGGCTGCTTTGTCAGTGATACCCCTATGGGGGGGGGGGGGACGACGACGGACGACGGACGACGAACATGTCAAGTTATGTACTGTTCTTTCAACCCTTGGCTTATTAATTAGCACTATGATGAACAAATAGAAATGTAGCTACATCAAAATAATAGTCAGATATACAAACAGCTTATCAAGTTTCAGAGAAACGTGTATAAAATATCAGCTCAATTTTGAAGGAGCTGGAGGGCTTGCGTCTATTTGGGAAAGGAAACAAATTACACTGGCAACAATGTTTGCTTTCTGAAAATGATTCCACAGGTAGCTAAACTCTGGGAGAATGTAGTAAATTGATGACATTTTAGCGTCAAATGTTTTGTGTAAAATGGTGTGTTTGAGCTTATTGTTTAGGTCAATCCTGTTTTAATCCATTCCTGACTAGGACCTACCATACATTTAATTATTGAATTGAGCTGTCTAAGGTCTTTAGTTGTTTAATTGAACTGTAAATGTGTTCAAAGTAATTAGGGACCTGGTTCTAACAAGATCCTGGATTGGAATGGACTGAAACACGGGTACCGCTGGTTAAGACAGCAAGAGCCTTTGCATTCATTTTAAACACATGTACAATCGGTTTAAATGAAGGTGATTTTGTTTTCAAAATCACTGTATCACTCTTGTACAACAATTGCAGTCTTGATGTTTAAGGTACAGTTATTATTTGTCGTAAAATACATTTGGATAAAGAAACCAACCTCGTGTCTAAAGACCTTTTTTTCTGTTTGTTGTTGGAGTTTGAATGAGCTCCATTGTTAAGTGTAAAAATGACACATTCTAGCTAGAAATGCTTTCGAGTCCTTCAGTGACTTGACCATTTATGATGTACCAAGGCCAGTTTTTACAGAGAAATGTGTTTCCTGTGGTAGCTGTTAGCAGAGGCTGGGGCAGTAACACTGCCCTTTCATATATAATTACAGGAATCGCAAAGAAAAAGAAGGCTGTGTGTTTAATCCAAAAAAAGGCAAAGCTCAAGTTTCCCTTCACTGGCTGGGAGTTTCTAAAGGATGTAGAGCAGTAGCTTTTGTAGGTCTCATGATTCCCTCCCCTGTATTCTCATCATAATCTTTGTACTAGTTGCATGATGCTTCGTCATTGTTGCTTTGAAAAAATAGAGGCTCCTTTATAATGCCATTGTGATTAAGGTGAATTTAGATTTTTTTTAATGATATTTATTTTAAGCTAATAATACAATTATTTCCATATATACCCTTGCATTTAATTTAAACCACTTCTCCAGTTCTATAAATCAGGTGCATCAGTCTCACAGCAATCAGTAAACTATATAGATTAAAACTTAAAGATGTCAGAATTTCTTCATCTCTTTACTTTTTATTCATTGATTATGGAGGTTACAAGTAAAAACTAACGTGTTTTGACCGCAAGCGACCATTCTCAGCATTTGGGATAGTGCACATTCCCAGTGATATTTAAACCCCGATAATACAATTATTCAATGAAATACTGTAAACAAAACATCTTCATTTAATTAGTGATAAGTTACAAAAAAGTAGTCCTAAATGATACATTTCCCACATAAATTAAAAATAAACAGGTTTTAAAACATTCTACGATTTACCTCAATGAACTACAATTTTAATCTGCTATATAAAGAACATTGTAGTTGATAAATAGTTCCTAATAATATTTTTAATAAATACAATCCATGAATGAATACAGATGTTAGTTTAGATTATATAATGTGTCCAATGTGTTTTTAAATTAAATAATTGTACTAAAGCTATTAGTAAAGAAAATGAGTTAATCAATTATTGCCGATATTTCACTGCTGATCTTCCAATTCACCAAATTCTACTTTGAGAGGTTCTATAAAGGAACAGTTGCAATTGAAAGCATGTCAGCCACAGGAATAAGATACCATTGGTACTGGAAGCAAGGCATGGCCCTTCTGGGAGTTTGTGCTTCCTATATTTTTCATTGATGACTATATTCCGTCCTGATCCGATGTATAGCATTGAAATATGTACGTCTGCCAATTATTTGTTCACTAATTTATCTATGACAAATTAATGATATTCGTCCAAAAGTTCTTTGGCCTTGAGTTTAGTCTTGTTTGCATGATACTGATAAAGTAGCACAATCAGCCATCTTGCGGACTGATAATTATCTAGTAAGACTGTGTGTGTGTTTCTGTAGTGTATTGTTTTTTTTTTTGTTTTGTTTTTTAATGTGGTCCAGTAATTTTATAATATAATTTATAATATACAGCACAACAAAATGAGGCTTGAATAGGGGGGTGGTCTTATGACTGAAGGTACAAAGTTGAAACATTTGTCGAAGAATTTATACTGTTAATTACTGGTATTTTAGTTTTCTTCTGTTCTAATTAACTGTTTTAGTTTATAATAGCTTTTTAATCTTAATCAAATGTGCAAATCACATTGCATCATGTTGCTTCGTGTTGCATTGGAGTTTTCATAAGGTTTAGTAGTTTTACAGTATGTTGAAGTCAGTTAACAGGGTTGTAATATATCTTGTATTAATACTTTTTGTTCATATTTGTATGTGTACTTTGAGAAACACATATCACTGTTTACTATTTATGCAGACGTTAAAATGTCCTTTTGTATACGATCTGCTGGCCATAGAAAATGGTTGTCAGTTAAAAAAATGAATGAAGTCATCCCTGTGAAGCCTGGGCTGTCCAGACAATGAGGTCATCTAGGAGGATGTGAAAAGCATGGTGCTGTCCACTGCAGTCATTTCTAAGCATGTACAGTACATACAGTAGTTATTATTCAGGTTGCAAAGCGGTTTCTCCAGGAATATAAAAAGGTGTGCATTTGTTCACCTTTGCTAGTAGTACCTACAAAAATTACAGTAATGGCAGCTACAGTAAATTCCATATCGTTTTATATACAAATATACAGTATATTTCTCAGAATGTTTCTGACCTAAAAGATTATAATTAGGTAATATGGTCTTGCTGTGGTCAGTCTTGGGTGTAGATGCAAATTTTGTCTTGGTATTTGTTGGGGTGGACAACTAAAACAATTAAATATTACAGTCCAAAAAAATCCTTTACTGTTATCACACAGCTTAATGGAGATTACCAATGCAGCTGGCACACCTTTGCTAGGTGGTGTTTGTTTTCCTATTAGGAGTAATGTCACGAACCGCTCCAGGAATTCAGTAATGACCTAATTTTGGAGTTAAATTAGCTTTAGAAGAGGAAACTACTTGTAACTAGGGCCTGTAACGACCCTTCTCTTCTATAATTTCAAACAATCAATCGTTAACTGTGAGGTAAAACTATAAGAAATATAGTCAGATTTTTAATGTTGACGGAGTAAACCCCCTCAAACAGCTGCCTGAATTTTCCTAACAGTTAAAAAAAAAAAAATGTACCCTGTTAATGTGTCATTATTCTTCATCATTATCCAGGTTTCTGAAATATTGTGTGCTTTTCTTTCAGGATCTGCAGAGGTCTACCAATGTTGTGTACCAGGCCCACCATGTGAGCAGGAGTAAGAGAGGGCAGGTGGTTGGCACCAGGGGAGGCTTCCGTGGCTGCGTTGTCTGGCTGACTGGTAAACAAACTGTCCTTCTGAACTAAACACCAGTTTGGACTCCACTCTGCTAATGCCAGAGACAAATTGCAGTCTCAAATGAACCCCTTTTATTTTCATTTAGTTCATGAGATTTTTTAGAAGGTGTATGATTTAAAAAGTTTCAAATGATTAAGAAAATGAGGATCCTAATAAATGGTATAAAACAAGCAAGGAACTACTCAAAATCCTAATTTAACTTTTCCTTTTTTGTCTTTTCATTGGCTTGAGAGCCTTTGGTATCAGTTTGAAAATGTTCTAATTCAGTGCAACTTTTGACGTGCAGGTCTTTCGGGTGCTGGTAAGACGACCATTGGTTTTGCCCTTGAGGAATACCTGGTGTCCCACGCCATTCCCTCCTACTCACTGGACGGGGACAACATTCGCCATGGGCTCAACAAGAACCTGGGCTTCTCCTCCATGGACCGCGAGGAAAACATTCGTCGAATCGCTGAGGTGGCAAAGCTGTTTGCGGACGCTGGTCTTGTTTGCATCACCAGCTTCATCTCGCCATACACCAAGGTAAGACTGAGGCAAGCCACAAAGAAGATTGAATGTGCTGGGGTTCTATGATCCTTGTATCGTTCTTACCGAACGAGTTTTAGGTGGTATCTTTGAAATAGCACAGTAAAGCACGCCCTCATAGCTGTGCTAGCGAACCTCAATCCACACCTGAATACCCCCTTCTAATTAATCATAGGCCTCTCCCAGGCAGACTGCCAGAAGTGTACAATTGTGTGGCCATTTTGGGATGTTGGTTCACTGGGAGCTGGGTTGAGACCTGTAACAAATGTATACCCAGTTCTCCAAGGCAGGAGGATAGGATTTGGTTATGTTAAACAAGGCACATGCAAACCGAATTATTCTAGTTGTCATATACGCTGTGTAAAATAATAATTATTCTTTTTCTTTCTAGGATCGAGACGAAGCACGCAAGATTCTCAAGGCTGCGGGGCTGCCCTTCTTCGAGGTGTACGTGGACGCACCACTGGATGTCTGTGAGAGTCGAGACGTCAAGGGTCTCTATAAGAAGGCACGCGCTGGAGAGATTAAAGGTACTGCATTCAAATCATTTCTTTTACTTTTCCAGTGCCTGCCAGGAGCAATACATGGCAACTATAACACCAATAATTTGTACCATCGCAGCTGCTGTTGAGCTACCATTGCCTCTTAGTACATTGCAGATCATCATGACTGTGCCCCAGTACTATCTCTGTAGAAGATAAAAAAACATTTTGAGTTGTGTTAAATTATGTGAAGCTGGAATTGTGTTGGACACAATATTGTAATCCCAGTTCATCTTTGAAAGGTGAGCGTGCCAGCCACTCAAGCCAGTGTTGTATGACTGCAAGACCTGGTTGTAACTCTTGCGTTTCCTTGCCCAGGTTTCACAGGCATTGACTCAGAATATGAGAAGCCAGAGGCTCCAGAGCTGGTGTTGAA
This sequence comes from Acipenser oxyrinchus oxyrinchus, assembly GCA_030684275.1. Lineage (NCBI taxonomy): Eukaryota > Metazoa > Chordata > Actinopteri > Acipenseriformes > Acipenseridae > Acipenser > Acipenser oxyrinchus. The sequence goes on along the minus strand of CM060259.1, from coordinate 13,381,871 downwards.
AACCGGGCAGGTGACGGTGAATGAGTGCATACAGCAGCTGGTGGGGCTGCTGCAGGAGCAGGTATGCTTGTGCTTAAATCAGGTCTATAGATAAGTCATTGCTTTATGGAAACTATACAGCACTCACAGTAGGTTAACTAGAAATGCACACCATGCTATAGCTTGAAACATTTCACCACCTGGGAATTTGAGTCGGAGAGGAGTGTTTAAAAGACGTATAACTGCAGTGTACAAAAACATTTTTTGTATGTACACAAAAGGTTTAAATGATTAAAAAATAATTTATTTCAGGACGTTTCAAACAAAAGCCCTTCTTCAGCTGCGTAGAATGAAAAGTAAACACAGTGCACTAAACTTATTTTGATTATGTCAGAATAGAATGTTCATTCCAGGAGGTTCCAATGTTACGGGTCCCAGCAGTGCATGTATGGGATCACCATAACTGTAAACAAAAGAATGACGAACGGAGACCTTTAGTTTAACCATTGACTCTTGTTTATTTAAACTAAGTGTTTCCTTGTGTCTGTTCTCCTACTACCACCTACTGGACAGGAAGAGGAACTGGCGGCAGTCACTGACAAATACAGACAGTTTCTCCTCTGCATAATATTACACAAATTTATTTACAAACAGAAATATATCTCTCTTATTTGTGTACCCCTTACACTAGCTTGAAGATAAACTCGCAAAATAAATTGTTTTAATCATTTAAACCTTTTTGTGTGCCATCTTGGTCTGTCCCCCGTAGGAGTTGCTTGGGCTGTTGATTCAACCCTTTTGTTTTTTTTCCCCCACAGTGTATTGTTCCTACTTCAGTGATGGAGGAGGTGAAGGAGCTCTTTGTGCCCGAAAACAAGCTGGACTTGGCACAGGCTGACGCCAAGAAACTGCCCACACTCCAGATCACCCAGGTACAGCGAGACTTCTACTCGGGGTGTAGTCCCTCAACGGCTGGAGCAGTTCAGCAGTTAGTCGGGTCATTTCACTGCACTTATATGTCAACAACAGTGCATTGATCTACTATTTCATGACACTTCTTGCAAGCTATATATAAAAGTGTTAACGGCACAAAACAAGCACATTCTTTTCTCAAGTCTGCTTACTTGCCTCAACATGCTTCTGTTTGTACTACTTGGTGTGTATTTCCATAATCCACACCAAAGCCATTTCAGGTTTACATTCAAATTTCACAATGGAGGATTAGTATATTTGTACAAACTAATATTGATTTGCTGTTAGGCCTTGTTTCTTTGTGCATCCCAGGTTATAATGATATAAAGAGAGGAAAAACACACAGAAACACAAACATGCTTACAGGTGTAACACAGATGAAAAAAATAAGCCCAGGAGCAGCTTTGAGGTTGAGGTTGAAATACAGGCTCTTTGTTTGGTGTCGGTCTTGACGTTCAGCCCTGACGTCTCTGGGTCCTAATGTCTGTTGTGTTGTCCTCAGCTCGACATGCAGTGGATGCAGGTGCTGGCTGAAGGATGGGCGACACCACTAAAAGGCTTCATGAGGGAGAGAGAATTCCTGCAGGTCTTACACTTTGGCACGTTATTAGATGGCAAGTACTTTTGCTTTTTCCCCACCCAGCATTGTCTATCCACTAACAGTTGCTTTAAAGGGGAAGAACTTGAGATATACTGCTGAAGACTACGTATTAGGTATATAGCAAAATAAATATAAAAATCTTATATTTATACAGTACTGTGCAAAAGTTTTAGGCAGGTGTGAAAAAATGCTGTAACGTAAGAATGCTTTCAAAAATAGACATGTTAATAAATTATATTTATCAATTAACTAAATGCAAAGTGAGTGAACAGAAGAAAAATCTAAATCAAATCCATATTTGGTGTGACCACCCTTTGCCTTCAAAACAGCATCAAGCATCAATTCTTCTAGGTACACTTGCACACAGTTTTTGAAGGAACTCGGCAGGTAGGTTGGCCCAAACATCTTGGAGAACTAACCACAGTTCTTCTGTGGATTTAGGCAGCCTCAGTTGCTTCTCTCTCTTCATGTAATCCCAGACAGACTCGATGAGGTTGAGATCAGGGCTCTGTGGGGGCCATACCATCACTTCCAGGACTCCTTGTTCTTCTTTACGCTGAAGATAGTTCTTAATGACTTTCGCTGTATGTTTGGGGTCGTTGTCATGCTGCAGAATAAATTTGGAGCCAATCAGATGCCTCCCTGATGGTATTGCATGATGGATAAGTATCTGCCTGTACTTCTCAGCATTGAGGAGACCATTAATTCTGACCAAATCCCCAACTCCATTTGCAGAAATGCAGCCCCAAACTTGCAAGGAACCTCCACCATGCTTCACTGTTGCCTGCAGACACTCATTCGTATCGCTCTCCAGCCCTTCGGCGAACAAACTGCCTTCTGCTACAGCCAAATATTTCAAATTTTGACTCATCAGTCCAGAGCACCTGCTGCCATTTTTCTGCACCCCAGTTCCTGTGTTTTCGTGCATAGTTGAGTCGCTGGCCTTGTTTCCACGTCGGAGGTATGGCTTTTTGGCCGCTAAGTCTTCCATGAAGGCCACTTCTGACCAGACTTCTCCGGACAGTAGATGGGTGTACCAGGGTCCCACTGTTTTCTGCCAGTTCTGAGCTGATGGCACTGCTGGACATCTTCCGATTACGAAGGGAAGTAAACATGATGTGTCTTTCATCTGCTGCAGTAAGTTTCCTTGGCCGACCACTGCGATCTACGGTCCTCAACGTTGCCCGCTTCTTTGTGCTTCTTCAAAAGAGCTTGGACAGCACATCTGGAAACCCCTGTCTGCCTTGAAATTTCAGCCTGGAAGAGACCTTGCTGATGCAGTATAACTACCTTGTGTCTTGTTGCTGTGCTCAGTCTTGCCATGGTGTATGACTTTTGACAGTAAACTGTCTTCAGCAACCTCACCTTGTTAGCTGAGTTTGGCTGTTCCTCACCCAGTTTTATTCCTCCTACACAGCTGTTTCTGTTTCAGTTAATGATAGTGTTTCAACCTACATATTGAATTGATGATCATTAGCACCTGTTTGGTATAATTGTTTAATCATACACCTGACTATATGCCTACAAAATCCCTGACTTTGTGCAAGTGTACCGAGAAGAATTGATGCTGTTTTGAAGGCAAAGGGTTGTCACACCAAATATGGATTTGATTTAGATTTTTCTTCTGTTCACTCACTTTGCATTTAGTTAATTGATAAATATAATCTATTAACATGTCTATTTTTGAAAGCATTCTTACTTTACAGCATTTTTTCACACCTGCCTAAAACTTTTGCACAGTACTGTATAATCTAAATTTTCCTTGCGTTACATTTCTTACCTGTTTTAATATCCTACCATTTGTGTTCTATTTTTCTCTCTCTCGTTCTTTTCTTCCTGGATCATATTCCAGCAATAGCCTGTCTTCACCTTTTTATTTAAACCATGCCGTTACCTTACTTAACAGTGACATACCTTTTGTTCAGATTATTAATCTAAGAATACTTTTGGCTATATTGATAAAAGTGCTATGGAACCCATAGATAAAGCATTGTGCACTGAAGCTTGTGTAACACTGATATGCTTCCCCAGCTCGCTTCCCCACAATTATCCTTGAGGATTTTTTTAAATGTAAGTCAACCCTGTAATAACGACTAACAGAATTAATTATAGAGACTATCTGATGATTTTGTGTGAATATATATTCAGCATGGAAATTCAACAGGATTTAATGACCACTTTTAGATGGTCCTTTGAGTGGTCATTATATCCAGGTTGGATAACTTTTATTTGTAATTTAACCATAATGGAGCTTTCTGAATAGCTAAGTCAGGGTTCTAAAGCCTTGCAGTTCCAGGAATTTCTCCCCATTTCCTATAATGTGTTCAGGAAACAGGGGTTGATTTAGTCGCCATGAAGCCACTACTAGACTCTGAGGTAGTGGACTGTGATAACGAGGTGTATCCTCTGCAGGAGGAACGATCAACATGTCTGTGCCCATCGTTCTGCCTGTGTCCTTGGAAAACAAAGAGAGCCTGGACGGCTGTGCTGCGATAGCTCTGGAGTATGAAGGCCGCAAGGTGGCCATTCTCCGCAACCCTGAGTTTTATGAGCACAGGAAGGAGGAGCGATGTGCCCGGCAGTGGGGGACCACCTGTGCCAAACACCCTCATATAAAGGTTTCAATTATATTTTGTATTTTCCCAGTTTTTCAAGCTTTGAACTGATGTATTTTAAAGAACATAAAAATATAAAAATTAGGGCTCCACACATTTTATTTTAGGACTCAGCTCTTAAACTACCATTTAAGAATTATAATACCAATAACACTTTTCCCTGAAGGCACCTATTAAACCGCAGCATAACAGGAAATGGAAGACCAATGAACTAAACAGATACACGAGCATGGATATGGCACCATGGTGCCGCAGTGTATCACAGTGTGTATTATCTCATACCAATATTATTGAACACTGGATCTGGAGCAGTGATTTACACATTGATTTTTCACAGATGGTGATGGAGAGTGGTGATTGGCTAGTCGGTGGTGACCTGGAGGTGATGGAGCGAATCAAATGGAACGATGGACTGGACCAGTATCGCCTAACTCCTACGGAACTCAAGCAGAAATTCAAGGAAATGAAAGCTGGTAAGGAATGCCATTTTATACACTGTTTTGAGTAAAAATCGGGCTTCGATCCTGTTTGGGACTTGCTGACAAAATCTCCTTCATTCCCTCCAGATGCCATTTTTGCTTTCCAGCTGCGTAACCCTGTCCATAACGGGCATGCCTTGCTGATGCAGGACACTAAGCGCCGGCTGCTGGAAAGGGGTACAAGCGCCGGTGCTGCTCCTCCACCCCTGGGTGGCTGGACCAAGGATGACGACGTGCCCCTGGCCTGGCGCATGAAGCAGCACGCTGCAGTGCTGGAGGAGGGGGTTCTGGACCCCAGCTCCACCATAGTGGCCATCTTCCCTTCGCCAATGATGTATGCTGGACCTACAGAAGTAAGTGTTCAAGTGCTGGTTAAAGGGGGAATATCTTTTGAAAGAAAATAATATTTAAAAAAAACTTCAATGAAATGTTACAGTATTAGGCGATGTCTCTGTCGCTTTTAACATTCAATCATTCTGAGGTAAAAAAATATAAGGAAATAAGTAGTGGCCAGCATCAGTGTTGTGCCTCATAACACCCTTGTAAAAAAGGCCAAGCTCTGCTGAACACCTGTGCATGAAGTTCTTCATTTTACCAGGTAATCTGTACCGTACACATCTATATACTGGTACATTGTCCATATATTGAGCTCCACACAAAGAGCAATTTAAAATAAGCTGTTGAGTATGTTGACAGATCGCACACCTGACTCAGTGTGATTCGACTCAGAGAAGAAGGTTAAATCTTATCACAGATGATGAATAACGTCAACACAATGACATTAGCAGTGAAATGTCCAATGAAGGGCAGTTGATTTGAAACTATTGAAAATTCTCTTCTGATGAAGTCTTTGCTAGGTGCTTGTGATAAGTGAACTCCAAACAGGACACAACCCTCCCCTTAACCCTAAAGAGACCCGGACCTTTACTAGTTTACAAACACCCTTGAGGACAAGTTAAACAGCGCAGTCTTTGACAGAGAATGGCTATTTGTTTTTTTTTTCCAGGTTCAGTGGCACTGCAGGGCACGGATGATTGCTGGAGCCAACTTCTACATCGTGGGTCGGGACCCAGCTGGAATGCCCCATCCCGAGACCAAGAAGGATATCTATGAGCCGACTCACGGAGCAAAGGTGCTGACCATGGCCCCCGGTCTGTCCTCTGTGGAGATCATTCCCTTCAGAGTGGCTGCCTATAACAAAGCAAAGAAAGCAATGGACTTCTATGATAAGGAACGGTAAGAATACTAGGAGCTGAAAGCATTTCTCTGAAAAAAATTCATTTTTTCCTTCTCTGCAGGAGGCCTGCTATCACAAAGTTTGAGAACCCCTGATCCAAACGGATCCAGATATTAAAGTGTTTTTTTTGTAAAGACAGAAATACACTGAAGGTACTCGTCTGCACAGTACAATCATGTGATAAATGCCAACACAGGTATCAGAGGGTGTTAGCCAGACAAAAACAGTCAAAGTGTAACCAGAACAACTAAACTCTGTCAGCAGATACAGTATATCTGAGAGAGTAACTAAGTTTATGTGTGTAGGGTGGGGCCTGATATGAATAGGTGGCAACATGAAAACAATGGCACTGTATTATATAAATCTAAAAGCAAATTGTATGAAGCCAACTAATTACTGAACCCTTCCCTGTATATTTGTATGGTGTTATGGGATTATGGTGTTGCGATCCTCATATCGTGCTCAATACACTTCAATATATGCATGCTGTGTTTTTGTTTTGCAGGCACAGTGAGTTTGACTTCATCTCAGGAACTCGCATGAGGAAGCTTGCTCGCGACGGTGAATACCCCCCTGATGGCTTCATGGCTCCCAAGGCGTGGAAAGTCCTGACCGAATACTATGTCTCTCTGGGAAAAGAGAACTAACTTTTAATTGTAAATGTAGGAAACACTGGTTGAATAGCTGATTTTATCCAACTGTAAATTATTTTCTTAGAAAAAAAAAGCAAATTATTTTTAATGTAAAAATGTAGGCGCTAAATATTTTAATAGATGATCTGTATAGCTTTCCAATTATATAGCTTTAATATATATTTTTTCTTCTTTTATATTGTTTACCTGATTGTTGCTTTCTCCAGCCTGTCAGAGAAATGTGTATTTTGCACCCCCAGTAGTAGAGGCAGGTAGTACAAGCTTCAGAAGCCAGCTACTGCCTGCAAAGGATCCCAGTTTTAAGAGCCCAAATCAAATAGTCTTACAATGCAAAATCATGAAGGCAATCTGATAGAATGCATGTTTTTATCACTTTGCCACGTTTTATTAGTTTTCCTTGTGACTTAATTAAATCGAGTAACATAGGATATTTTATAACTAATTGGTTTTAGTCTGTCTAAAAGCATGTGGTTTCAATCAGTTTATCATTAAAGGAGCCACCTACATTTTATATTGTAGGTATCCACCAATTCAATTTTTCTAAGACAATTTTTTTCAGCTTAGGAAATGTTGGGTTCTGCATTTAGAGAACAGCCCACTTTTGTACTGTCCTGAATCTTCTTTAATACCAACAACTGGAAAGGGAGAAATAATTATTGAATATTTCAGGAAAAAAATAACTTAATCATTTAATCATTTTGGTAACAAATATCAACAGCTGCCTGAAGGAAATGCCTTTCACTTATTGTATTGCAGCTGAAAATCTCAGCACAAGAGCCCATACTCTTCACCAAGAGCCTATTTTTTTTTTTAAACCTGCACGGTTTTAAGTGTTAAAAACCTGGTTTAGGGACCAAAATAAACATCAGTACCTCAAATGTGCTGAAGAGTGCTGTGAAAGTTACCTAGTGTGCCGTTTCCTTGCCATACAGCATCTAGAAAAACATTTAACACTTTATTTGGGTGCTATAGATAGGAAGAAGCCTGTGTAAATGTTATTAAAGATTGGCTTTATATTGTATGTTAGTCCAAGTGGCTATCAAGCCTTTTAATTATTAAAACAGAACAGTACCAAACATTATTTGTGCAACATATTTATTAAATTATTGAATTCCAAACTTGTGCCTTAAATTTTAAGTCTTTCAACGTGTTTTAAAATGTGCATCATATTAGCCAGTGTTGTATATCCTATACAATATGATTTAGGTTTTAAAATAAAAGTTTATACTAAACGATCTGGTGTTGTATGTTATTTAGTTCTTAAAACCTGCACATTGGAAAGGTGACTGTCTTGAGTAACTGATCAGAATCAAAGACTTGTATCTCAAAACATCTGCGCTAGTGCTGTGAATACAAGATGAAGAAATCGTATTGCGAAACGCATCACTCTGGATGAAAAACAGAACCCATTGTTCAACAGCCTTCAGCTGAGCCGAACATCCCAAATAAATTGTAAAAGCACATTCCAATTGAACTTCTGCAATTTAACTGCAAAAGGACAACACGCACACTAGAGATTTAACTTGTGTTTTATTACTATCACAGCAGTATAATGCAGACTGAAAATAAAAAAATATTACACAATTTTTTTTACATACCGCTCGCTATTCATTAAAATCTGTTTAAATGTGCAATGAACTTATTATAGTTCTTTTATTTTTTTACATTTTATATACATTCCCCATGTACCCCCTCAATGTTGAAACGAGACAATATGGTGTTGTGATGAATTATTAGGCTGATGCAAGTTTTACACTGCTCTAAATTCAGTAATACCACAAAGCAAAGCAAAGCAGAAAGCACAAACACTTCTTTTCCAGCAGTAATTAATTATCTTATAATACAGTATATAACAGATCACACTGTATTTCATTCAAAAGTACCCAGGAACTATATAGTAATACACCACCAATCTTGCAAGAATTTATGTAAAACACTCTTTAGTGCAAATTGAGTGATTATTATTATTATTATTATTATTATTATTATTTTTTATTTTTTTATTTTTTAGCAGTTTAGTTCATTGGTACTCTATGCTGTAAATACTATTTTTAAAGATGGCTAAGTTTAACCACATTTAGGACCTACAACAGCTTATTTTTCTAAACCGAAGAGCAACATTGGGGAACACTTGAGTGTTAATGCTCACTGAATCATCCATAACTATTAAATACTCAATAGTGCTACATTTAGAAACACCAAGACACTTAATAGATTCAATGACAAACGTTTGGAAAACACCTAAACTTCACCAACTTATGTGATCACCAGCGGTGACAATTCAAAAACTAGTCTCAACTGAGCGAACATCCTTGTCTGGTCGACAGTACTGTGGGGAGTTCCTCATAGTGAAACTCACGGAGTACAGGTTTTTGGTATCACACCAAGGCAAATCGAATAAAAAAACATGAATGTTCTGTATTGGCCGGGTTATAAGGCTTAAGGGAATGTGTTGGAATCATAGACTCTCCTTCTAGAATCCACCAGGCTTGTTGTAAATAGAGATTTCAAGCAATTGTATTGACCTATGTAATATTTCTCACTTACTTGAACATATTTATAAATGATTATAAATTCTGAGAAAGCTACAGCAAATGTTTTGTCTTCTGCCTCCAGTCTGATTACACAAGACATTAAACCAAATGCTTACCAACTTGGACTTGAGTTTCTGTAGTTTAGCTAATATTTATTTTTCCCTCGCACACTAAACAATTTTGAGCTACAAAAAAAAACCAAAAACATTTTGTACTAATTTTCGCAAACTTAATATAGCGAAATATACAGTGCACTGTATCCAAACATTATTGCATTTAAAACTAGATCTGAGGACACTTCCTTTCCCTGTTTCAGTTACATGATTAACTGAAGCGTTCGCAGTTCCAGTGAATTCAGTAAAAGTTGTTTTAAGATATTTGACTTAGAACACATTACGATTTGGTGCTATGTTGGCCTAAATATCTACTTAAAGTCAGTGTATTCTAGGAACTATTTCTTTTATTGAAACTTACTACACATAAATATATACAGCGAAATCTTCCGGAAGAATATACCCCATCCTCAGTGTAGAAATTGATTTAGCTTGTACTCAGCTATTTTCATTAGCATCTTTAAAAAAACATTTCATTTAAATAACTGTACACTGACTGCTGATGAAGGAATAACATTTTGGTGGGTGTTCTGCTCAGTCCAAGGCAGAATGCATCAGAACACCCTGAACGCCTGCAGTTTTTGATTTCTTCATCTTTTCTATTGCCTTTCGGAGATCAGCTTGTGCAATGGGTCTCACAAAATCTTCTTCAACACTAAAAAATAAAGAAACAAAACAAAGTTATGATGCAAATGGTGATGCATAATGCAGCCAAAACATTTAACATCAGAACAGGACTTCCATCATCAGCACTTTGTCACATGTGACCCTAAAACCCTTCTTCCCTTGCACGAGGTGCGAGCACCTTTTTATAGTGAAAGGTGTATGTGGCAGAGATTGCATGGCTCTTTGATAGAACCAGCATGATTTATTTTAGGTTTTCCCACTGATGATGGAAATGGGGATGTAGAGATGGGAGCCCAGCTAACCAGGTTTAAGTTTTTTGCAGGTATCAGGCTTTTAAAGACTGTGGTGGCTTTGACAGGCTCACTGAGAGCAGAAACTGACCCAAGGCTGTCACCACTACTGGAAGCAGGCTGATCTTTGGGATACGAACTGAACATTTGTGAAACTGCAACAATTTTAGTATTTGTGCTACAGACAAGAATGCAAAACTTCAACACAAAAAGCATTATCAGCAACAAATGTTTTATGAGTGGTGAGCCAGCAAAGTGCAGGCATTGAAATGTGCACATTCACCCTTTGATCTCAAAGTATATTTAAACAGAGAGATTATTTTTTTTCTATTTCCAGGAATTACACCCACTGAACATTTTTTAAGAGATGAAAGGCATTCTGTATGTTATAATGTGTCACCCCTATTTATTACCCAGAGTTGTTTTTCAGGGCAGGACAGGGCAGGACAATGCCATCCTGTACAGGGTTATGGTAACTTTCCATAAAATAATTTGATGCATAACCTGTCCAATAGCATATTTTTTTCTTTATACATTACCTGCTTTCATGGGTGTTGTTACGGACATAGTCTCTGACACAAAGCAGAGCAGAATCCCTGCACATCTCTCTCAGGTCACTTCCCGAGAATCCATCCGTATCCTTAGCAACTTCACGGAGGTCCACAAGGGTGTCCACCTAGACAGGGGTAAAGTTGATTTCTAAATTACTCTGTTTCAATCAATCAATCAATTTCCTATGATTAATCTGCAAAGCCTACTTCTATTCATTACATTTTTAATGGCCAAGAAGGGGAACTTCTGGTATTTACATTTCAAATTTATTCCATTTATTCAGTTTTTCAGTATTTATTATTGCAAAACAAAGGATATATATATGCCAAGACTTATTTTAAAAAAAAGGAATTATAAAGTCTTAAAACAACTAGTGTCTATTCCTAATCCAAATAAACTATTGCCTTTACAGAGTAAGGCAAAAACAAAAACACCTCGTACTCACATTTTCATTTTCTAAAATGAGTTTGAGAATTTCCTCCCGTTGCCTGTGGTTCTGTAAAGAAGACACAAATTATTTCGGAGGGCAAGCCTAGTGCAATGCCTGTGTTCTTTTAAAAAAAGGTCCAGGTGGGGCTCCCGAGTGGCACATCCGGTAAAGGCGCTCCGTGTGGAGTGCAGGGTGCGCCCTATAGCCTGGACGTCGCCGGTTCGAGTCCAGGCTATTCCACTGCCGACTGTGGACAGGAGCTCCCAGGGGGTGGCGCACAATTGGCTGTGCGCCGCCCAGGGATGAGGGCTTAGGTCGGCCAGGGTGTCCTCAGCTCATCACGCACCAGAAACCCCTGTAGACTGGCCGGGCACATGCGGGCTTGCCTGTAAGCTGCCCAGTGCTGTGTTGTCCTCCGACGCTGTAGCTCTGGGCTGGCTGCATGGCGGGCCTGCAGAGTGAAAAGAAGCGGTCGGCTGACCGCACACGCTTCGGAGGACAGCGTGTGTTCGTCTTCACCGCTCCTGAGTCAGCGCAGGGGTGGTAGCGAAATTGGTAGAAAAACGGGGTAAAAATGAATTGGTGAAAAATATACACTGCACCGCAACCAAATGATGAGCAACAAGACTCTAGTAGTACCAGCATGGGTTATAGCGGGTCACATTAAAAGTGATCTATTTCTGTTATTGTATTTACTGCCCAATATGGGCACTATTTGGCTGAGGGGGTCCATCATTGCACTAGACAAAAATCACAACAACAGAAACAGCTAATCCCACTTTCTTGCAGGACCATGCAACTCATGGGTACAGAAAAGGCTGTACAACTTTCACACATCGAAGCAGACTCAATCAGAAAAAGACAGTAGTGCAACAGTTGCATGATGTACAATTACTTCCCCAGGTTAGGCAGTCAGAGTACTCCCTGTAGACTCACAGGCTGATTGATATGGAACCTTGTTGGCATCCTCCTTAGAATGGCAGAATCCAAATCCTGAGGACGGTTTGTAGCTCCCATAACTATAACCTAGGAAACAAAACAATGGAAATATGATATCCTGAAATGTCTACACAGTTAAACTCTTTAGGGTCCGCCCCATGTTACCAATCTAGCCAAAGACCTGGCCCTTTAAGTCTTTTTACTCTGGCACTGTAAGAGCCCTTCTTGCGGGTAACAGTTTGAAAGAGGAGACTTGGGGCTTTACAATGAGGTCCTATTCGTGTATTTTTGGCATTGGAGCCTGTCAGTAGACATCTGTGAATGCGAGTGTTTTATAATGTTACTGCTGCGCTATATGACAGACCTGCCTCAAACAAACATTTTCAGACATAATCTTTCCAAAAGAAGAGAAATGGCGACATTGAAGGCACAATGACCTATTTCCCAATAAATATATATTTGCTTTTGTTTGTGGATCAGATGCACATCAAGTCAGCTGTTAGGTCGCCACATTGAATGGCTTTGAAGCCACAGTAGTGAATACCTCCATCTTGCAGCATGTGATCAGGGTTCCTGGCACGAATAATTTGAATGTGTTCTTTTTGTTTTTATTTCGCACATTTTTCAATTGTTCAGTTTTTTTGGTTGCTTTTGGTACCTTTTGTATATATGGCCATAATTCCTTTATTTATTATCCAATTTGTTCAAAAATGTCCATGTTCCCTACATGTTGAAGTTTTATTGTACACTGTCAGATTTGAGCTGACCATGCTAAAATAAATTTTATAAACAATAAATAATGTTTTTTTCTAAAAAACTTATCTCTTTTTCTGTGTTTTTTGTTATCTGTACTAAACAGGGTGTGTCTCGAAACTATTGAACTTGTTTGTGCACATTCATTTCTTGTATGACATGTACCTGTAACCTTTTTAGTTAGAGTTATAGTCATAAATCTAACAGTGAAAAAAAAAACAAGTGAAAATAGCTTGGACCCTAAAGGGTTAAAAACAATGTATTTAACTACCTAAAGTATTTATTTTTCACTCTTCTTTCCATTTTTGGAATACTCCAAGTGGTTCCAATTTCTGTGAATCAGAAGAATCCTAATTCACAGCTACTTTGGAGTCCAAATCAACTGTGGCCCCACCTTTGTCAAACTATTACTATGGGGCTAGCATAGATACAAGGTAATCACGGTACTCTGGCATCAGGAACTTAAAACGGATAGCGGTTAGAATGTCAAAAACAACAACATATTAAAAAAAAAAGATTCTACAGAACAAGTATGTCAATAATACAAAAGATCACCATGACCTACATCAACAGTATTTACGGTCCAAATTGTACTGTATATTTGCTTGTAATCACAGATTCTTGGTGTTCTTTTAGAGCTACAGTAACAAATAGTGAATTACTCAACATACAAAAAAAAAACATGCATGAGCTAAAAAAATGAAAGTGGAAGTCTACAGGAAGTTAGGCTGATACATTAAAGGTCTACCTGGCAGTTGTAATCTGTATCCAGGCCATCCCATAGACTCATGAACTGCGCTTTCATCATAGCAGTGGCTTCATGGTCAGAGCTAGAGCGGCTCCTCAAGAAAGAATCTAAAAGGAGAGGGAGAAAAAAACAAAAAAAACAAAAGACAACAAGATCAAGTCTCATTCTACAATTCACAGAATACACCTTAGCATTTTTATCACAGATATGGAGCCACAAAAAAAATCACTTTGGATCCCCATAACCCCATCGATCGTAGATATTCATACTTATCTACATGCATATAATAAAATGTACATTAACATGCATGCACTCATTAGCTATGTAACTTTCATGATTACCGGACGAAACATTTAGCTGCAATAAGCCTGTGTTTAACATTTTTCAGTTTTTTGCAGTTAGATTTGAAGCTTCTGATGTTATGCATGTGTGTGCATTTTAACCAGAATTAACATTAAATATGAGGTCTAGGTTACACTGGAGGACTAGATCATTAAAAAAGAAATATGGCTCTTATTGGATAAAGACTGAACTCCTGTGGTCAGTCAGTGAATTGCAATTGCAAAGTGGGAGCTCGGAAACAAAAACTTCCATTATCAAACATGTTTCTTTTTCAACAATAATACAAAAAAAACCACTTGCATGTAGGCAGGTTGATATTCACTTTCAACAATGATGCAGACTATGCAGAGTACTCTTATCATACAAGCACAACCACTAATACAACCATTGCAATCAAGGCATTTCAGTACCAACTATACAATCATTTTACTTGTAGCACATTATTCTACAATGTAAAACACTTATTAAAATCATCTCCTGGTTGCAATTGGTCAGTGATGACTCGAGTCTAGGGATAACGAGACAATTCAAACAAAAAGGGAACAGTACATCACAGATAGAATGTACAGTAGATAAGAAAAAACACATCTTCAAAATCCTTCAAAAAAACAATAAAGTCCTTTGTACATCCCTATTCTACTATAGTCCTAATGGAAGTCTTCCATTTGGTCTTATAGTTGAAACAACAAAAGTAAGTACCAATTTCATCAATGAAGATGATGGAAGGCTGCAGTTTTATCGCCAGTGAGAAAACAGCAGCAGCGAGTTTCTGAGATTCTCCGTACCACTTGTCAGTCAGGGTGGAGGGCTGCAGGTTAATGAAGCGAAAGCCTGCTTCTTTGGCTGTAGCTTTGGCAATCAGGGTTTTACCGCAGCCTGGGGGGCCATACAGTAGCACACCTGGAAAACAGCAGGACAAAGTTCTAAATTCAATTTCCTCTCTTTGTTAGAGTAGGATGTATTTTTTGCATATACCGGAGGAAAAGTTCAGGCCAGTGGTAGATTACATTTGAGTGAGAATTAAACTTGTGACTACATAATAAGATCACTACCAAGTGTGACACAGAGCAATGGTCAAAATGTTCAGCAGATGTTCTATTCCAAAATGGCTCAGTGAGCTGCAATGAACTCACTCTGATAGACGGATATAAAGTTGCATCTGCCTGCTCTGCATGAAGGCTAGCTCTTCTGGCTTAGCAGACATCGCTCTGTATCTGAGAACAGGGTTTGATCTTCAGTCACTACCTCTGTATAGGTCATGGATTTTGATGTGGCTTCTCAGCTGTTCTGAAGAGAATCTGGGAAAGGGACAGTGCTTGTGGCGGATATAACTTGTGTGACTGGCTGCTGAAAGGCTTCTTGCCCTGACATCTTTTGGCCTCTCGTCATACCTTTTGGGGGCTGCAGCAGTCTTGAGCCTTCAAACAAATGCCTCTTCTGGATGGGAAGTATAACTGTATCTTTCAGTTCAGTAATGACATCATCCAGACCAGCAATGTCACTCCAAGTGATCTAAGAACAGTACATGTTAATTCAGTTATTGTCAAGGGTTTTTTCAACCAAATATTTTGTACAGAAGTTACAACACTGCAACCTTTCAGCTCTCCTGGCTCAATTCTACAGAATGCAAGCATGACCAACAGAGGATCACATGAAGCTAGTTATCTCTTTTGTGAATGGACAACTTGGATTTCAAGTTGTCAGTATTCTGCCATTGACAGTAACCTTGAGTAGAAAAGTGGGCAACTGCTGTTTTATTTATTCAAAGCATTTGACAGTGTTCCTCAATAATCCCCAACTGTCAAAGCTTACTAATGCTGGCATTTGCTCAGGGATCTCCTTACAGTTATAAAATACATAGCAGCTAAGCACCCGTAACCAGACGGAGCATTTAAACCAACAGTACTGCTTTGTTTATTCAGAAGTGCATACTGGACTGCCACAGGCTTTTGTTATAAGCATTTTACTATACAAGAATGACAACAAATACCTGCACAAAACTAACTTATGTGAAATTAACTCTATGTAAAATTACTTTATACTGAACGTCATTCATTTAGAATTGTTAACAGGTAAGGGAGATAATTCAGATGCACCAGGAGTCCTTTAAAAGAAAGTGACTCTTCGATACTGTCCTATTCAAATCGGTCAGTTTTTACCTGCATATTCAGAGGGTCTACCAAATGGGCTGCAATGCTCATCTCATATTCTGAGAGCTTAACATTCTTCACACCAATTTGTTTCATAAGCTTTTCTGCCTGTAAGAAAAAATAAATAAATAAAAAACAAAACAATGAAAGAAATTACAAGCACTTGGACAAACTAATCTAACAAATGAAAGTCTGAGGCAGTAGAGTTTAAAAAATAAATCAAATACTATCCCCATTGAATATGTCAACCACAGTAACATATAAACCTATATAAAGTAATGCATTATATAAATTCATAACATTCTTCTGAAATACATAAAAGCTACTTCAGACATGGTATAGAAGAGCTGAACAATGGCTTGGCTGTGGTGCCATACAGAAGTGCCTCCAGAAATCTTTCACATGGTACACCAAACTGAAGCACACTGACATTATTATTTATTTCTTAGCAGATGCCCTTATCCAGGATGACTTACAATTGTTACAAGTTATTACATTATTTTTTACATACAATTACCCATTTATAGAGTTGGGTTTTTACTGGCGCAATCTAGGTAAAGTACCTTGCTCAAGGGTACAGCAGCAGTGTCCCCTACCAGGGATTGAACCCACGACCCTCCGGTCAAGAGTCCAGAGCCCTAACCACTACTCCACACTGCTGCCCATCTCATGGAAAGTGTTTCAGCCTATCAGAGTGCTGCATTTTTGGTCTTTACTGAGTTTCACAGCAGCTACACTGTCACATTAGAAAACTGCAATCAAATTGCATCACTGTTTCCACCTTTCTAAAAATGAATAAACACAGCGTGCTGCCATCCACAACTACAGTGACAGCCAAATACAATAAAAGCTACAAATAAACCTATTTGAAATACAGACATAAACTAGGGGAACAACTAGCTCACCAAATTGTTCTGATGGTTCCATTTCTAATCATTACTCTCACAATCACTACAGCTAATGTAATCATTACTCACCCCCTAAGCACAGCGTATAAACAAACGTTTTTTGGTTTTTTTTTGTATCTTACACATTGTGACAAAACAGGCAGTTAAAAAAATAAACCAATAATAATAACAACACAACGTGGCAATTATGTGTTAATGATTAAGAAATATATTATTCATTTTAATATAAGACACTGATAAAATTAAAACACAAACAGAACATAAATCCTGGAAGAGCAGCAGGATTCAGATACTTCTTACCTGCTTCTGTGCTTCAATTTTTTGCTTCCTTGTGGGATCAATAGCATCTACCATCCACTTGATGGTAAAATAGGTTACAGCGCCAAATATCGTCAACCTAAAAATTAAACCAATAACTTCATTGCGACCCAAGGGTCGTGTAAAATTCTCGGTGGGGATCTCTTTAAGCACCATCTCTTTCGAAGGACCTGCAGGACCAAGATGGAATGTTATTCTGTATGACAAGGAAGAGCGTTACAAATGTGTCTCATTTTTTCTGTTTCAGGTTTTGAAACAATCAAAAATGTTCTGTATCATAAGCAGTCTAGTTTTGGATAAATAATAATTATATACACATGGTAGTTTTGAGTACCTCCAGTATTTGAACATGTACCTACTGGCATATCATTTCAGTTGAGCATAAAGTAACACGAAACATCTTAAATGGAACAGAACAAACAGACCGGGCAAAATTGTTCAATTTGCTATAACCTGAAGACAGATCTGAAACCTTCTGTGGTTCCTACCTGCTAGAATGTGAACCGTCACATATTTCTGAGAAGTTCATGCACAGAAAGGTCATCATCAGTTGCTACAAATTAAACTCTTTCACTTTCACGTTTCATATTTAAAAATAATGAGCATGATCTAAGATGTATGCCTCGTTTCCACTGCCTTTCCCCAGGTGTAGCTGGAGGGTGTTTCCACTGATGCTCAGCTGTACCTTCGCATACACCTCTGACAGTATTTCGTATCTCATAATTTATACTGAACGTGTGTGGCACGAAGTACGTCACAGAAAGACGTGTGCTAAGGAGAAATTGTTTTGAACAATGGTGCTTGTCTACACAGACACAGCTAATTTATGTTATTCAATGGTCTATCCAATGCTTAAGATCCAAGAATGGGCGGTCACAAAAGCACATCCTATGTAACTGGTTAATAATGGAAGCCAACCAAACAAGTTCATTTTATCCTGATCAAAGTATTTTCTCATGTTTTAATGTCTGGTCTAATCGATCAAGATGGACAACAGTACATCGCGTGTATATATATATATATATATATATATATATATATATATATATATATATATATATATATATATATACACACACACACACACACACACACACACACATATATATATATATATATATATATATATATATATATATATATATATATACACACACACACACACATACATACATACACACAGGTTAATCATAATGAACATAGTTTACAAAATGTGACTAATATATTTAGGGTATATCATCTGTATCGTCCTGTCATAATAATATCCATATAATTTCTCCAAAGCTGCTTTAATGTAATCCTAATTTACACTCGTTGCAACAAAAGACAAAATAAGTACAATTTACATTTGTGTTGACAAACCTAATGTATAGTACATTTTGTACGGTATTCCCTTTCAGATTTTCCTCTTTCGGTTTCATTTTCGGAGCTAAACCTATGACCTTCTCGGCTGCATTCCAGATAAAAATCTGCACCATTGCCAAATGTGGTGCCACTCTTCCTTTGATGATATACATATTCCATATTCAATGTCATCGCACCAATTGTGTGTTTTTTTATTTTATTTTAAATGTAACATCTTGAAAGCATTGTGTAATATACCCACCTCACCTCAACTTAAACCCAAATGCTGCTACCGAGATTCCAGGAAGTAGAAAGAAAAAATAAGCGCTCGAATGGCTCTGACCCACTGCACGCAGAAGTACTGGAAACAAAGAAACAAGCTCGAAAGTTCCACCATAAATCACATATGTTCATGTTGGAATTGCGACGGTTTGGTCCGAAAAAAATTATGTGTTGCTTTATTTAGTTCTACAAGTTTCAAATTCTTGCAAACAAAAAAAAAGTCGTGTTTGTGAATCTTTAAATCACGTGACAATGTATTGCCGTTTTGTGTATTTCCATTTTTGCCAAATGTAGAGAATATATTTATTTGTTTCGTGTGTCAGTGAATACGGGCAAAGTCAGAAACATGTACTACAAAAAAAAAAAACTACTTTTGGAACAGATTTTCTGAAAGCGGCATATTTACCCACTGCTGCGCTAGGTGGCACTACACACTCCATTTTAAGTGACTGAAACAATGATGCACACTGACTTTTTTTTTTTTTTACTATAGACTTCCAACCCTGGTATTGCATTTGTCGGGATAAATTCAACCCCTATAGATATGGAAAACATGCGCAGTTGATCTATCTATCTATCTATCTATCTATCTATCTATATCTATAGATATAGATATAGATATAGATAGATAGATAGATAGATAGATAGATAGATAGATTTCCCCCTACAGCACAATCACCGTAACACAACGCACACACGCTTGGTTATCTTCACAGCTGCCGAATAACTGCGGTTACTACATTCTGCTGGTGTTAATACAGCACCTCTCAGCCCATTTCTATTCGAGGTTTTTTTAATGGGATGTGCAGCATTTTTGTGTTACATTTCAATCAATGAATGGATCATGGTAGGTATTTAATGCATAACCTGTTGTTTTATCGTTCATAGATCTCAAATGTCTGGTTTGACAGATACTGATTATCACTAATATTGTACTAACTAATGTTATTTTAGATAAAGTAGTCCCAAGACTAAGTGGTAATCTGGGTCTGTGAAACCAGCTGAAAGAGTGAAATACCCTGATTAACACTATCATGACGCTAGGTAACCTACGGTAGTTCAGTATCTGAGCTTATTGTGGTCTGTCAAAAAAGATTATTAAAATAAGCAAGACACCCCTTTTACACTGACAATAAAATACATTCTTTACATGTACAGTATTAATAATGTTATTTGACAGTCTTTTAAAATGTAGATGTGCTAAATAATTTATTATCAGCTGTTTGCTCTGCTGTGCAGAGAAAAGGTCTCATGTAAAATAAGGGGATTCCCAATTAGCTTTCCCAAGGATCAGATCATAGGCTCGGCAATGTTCCAGTTAATCCTTTTTAAACTGCCTAACTGTTCTTAACCCCAATCCACTGTACTGTACTCTCTAAGAAAAGTGTCATCCTGTTCATTCTATATAACCATATGGATCCTTAGGGCTTTCTCGTTAATCCTTATTCTGTGTAGGCTTTATAAAGAACCATTCTATTGTACCTAACAACAGAGGGTTCAATACAATCAGTTTAAATATATCAAAAGAAAGGGTTCTGGGGAAAACCCTATTTGAATATTGAATATACACGGTTTGAACAAAAGAAAATAGAACCACGTCACATGCAATATGCAGCACACACTTTGCATGTAAGCATGCCAGACGCATCTCCCTGGTGCAAGTTATTTTCATTCACGACATGCAAATGCAGATCTGACATTATTGCAGTATTGCTTGGTTGGCAGGTGCTTCCAAGACTGGTGATGTTTCACAAGGAACACTTTTTCTGTAGTAATCAGATACAATAATCATTGAGAAATGTTCACAAATACCCCCAAAACAATTTAAACGCTTTTCAGACTCCTCACATCTGCCCTGGCTGCCTGTGGTGGTCATACCCTCTTTATAATCTAATTACTGATGACCTCTGGGCAGTGGACACCCAGGGGTACCTGGACCTCAAGTTGGGAACTGGTTCTAACCAGTTAAAGTGAACAAAGTGAATTACTGCTGCATTCCAGGGTTAATAAGGTAGCATAATAGCATAAGTCTGTCCTTTTCACAGTTACCAGAACATCGGAACATAATTATCAGACAATCTCCTAAGGAAGGATAGAGGTTACATAAACTTTTATCCGGTTTATGCATTGCTGATTAAATGTGTACACTGTGTGATCAGATTAATAACAGCCCATATAGAATGGGCAATATGAACATACTAAATATGTATTATATCAATCAATAAATCAATCTTTATTTTATATAGTGCCTTTCATAGTGGACCACCATCACAAAGCGCTTTACAAGAAGCAGTAACAACAAGAAAATCCATAATACTTTAAATACAGAGAAATGCATAATACATGATATACAACAATAATTAAAAAAAGCATAATACATTAAATACAGTGGACAGTGCATAATACATGATAGTAACATAATACATGAAATAGTTGTAGCAACACAGCAGCTAATAGAAGATATCAGGCTTAAAGAGCATGGAAAGCAAGAGAGAACAGGTGGGTCTTGAGAGTTGGTTTAAAGCGAGCGACGGTGGGAGCATCACGCACCAAAACTGGGAGAGAGTTCCAGAGAGTCGGAGCCATGAAGCTAAATGAGCATTCTCCAGGTGTGGTGCACTTTTGCTTGGGAATAACAAGCAGGCCAGAGTCGGAGGTCCTCAGCTTGCGGGCAGGGACATAGCAGGTCAGCTGGTTGAGGAGGTACTATATACACTAGCCTCCCCTGTATTGGAAAACAAGGGTTTTGACTCACTCTCTGCATTTTTGGAGGGTAATACATATATAATACATACAACAGTATATCAATAGGTTTATATCAGCTTTATATGAGTTATATATTCAAAGAAAAGAAAATACATTAAAAAAAAAAAAACATATAGCGACCTGCATGATTGTAAGTTTGATAGGCCTACAATAGAACCGAACCATAGAACAGGGAAATTATGTATTGTATTTTTAGGACATCAAACTCAATAGAAATCTATTCTTTTGGAATGTCTGCAATGCATTATAAATAGCACTGTCTATAACACACCCAAAATACCTTATAGAACCTGTAAGTGGAGTTATATGTGCAGTGACAATGGTGTAGTCAAGTAATAGAATCAGGGTTTTTGACTACAAGGAACATACTGTAGGTATAAGTATGGCATCTTCTTATTCCTGTTGAAGTTTTACTTCAGTTGAATGCAGAAATCGAAGTTATGGCAGATCAGTCAGTGGTCTTTTGTAACTTCAGTTTGTTTGGAGAGCTTTTGCTCTGGAACTGCACATAACACAATACATTTTTACTGGCTCCCCTAAAAAGCATCACAGTATAGAATTTCAAGAGCAGTAAGATTAACACAAGGAAATCTTCATCATTTGTTTTTATAAGTAACACGTGTACACAAAGGTGTCTGTTTTAATTATCTAGGCTCTAAATACCGCCACTCTTTCAACAACATTTGAAACACATACTGTTTAGAATGCACAAGCAAAAGTCAAAAGTGTGGTTTGCTTCCATTATGTAGACTACATTTATTTTTAATATTGGAAAAATGACTGGGAATGTTTTTGCTTGTTATTTTTAAGCATCACTTTGCTGGGTTGCCAAATTGTCCTGATAAGAATGGTCCTCTGTAGTTGTGGAAATAGCCCTCCAGTGAGTAGGTTGAAGTGGCTAAGAAAACAATGGGGGAGGTCTAGACATGTCTCGATCTTAATAGGTCAGCTGTAGAACTGTCTGAGTCAGATATAGCTGCCTCAGATGTTTTACTGTTGTTAATGGAAAGGAGAAAGTTCTTTTAACCTTTATAAAACTACACATACTGAAGTAGTTACTTAACAGTGGATAACTGGATTACAATATATTCTCAATGTAATACATGTTAAATGCTGATGCTTGTGGAAGTTCTTAGCTGTATGATGAAAATTAGAAACTGTTCTGTATTTTAACATTTTAATTCAATTGTGAACAAAGCTGAACCCCTTATGTATAAAATACTGATACTTTTTTATTCCTGTAGAAATTGTGTTTTAAAGCTGAGCATATTTCTTGTGCAACACATGGCACAATAGATTGTATAAGAGCAGTAATACAGTGGTTTGCAGACGTATTCACCCCCTACCAATAATGTCACATTTTGTTGAATTACAAATAATTTATGCACAGATTTTCAAACAAACTTTTTTTTTAATTCAAAGCTGTAGTGGTTAAACTGAACACTGTTATATTGAGGAGGAAGTTAAATGTCAGCAAAACTTGCAAAGAAAATGTACAAAATGAAATTTTCTGGTTGCATAAGTATTCAGCCCCTTAATCAGTACTTGGTAGAAGCACCTTTTGCAGCAATTACTGCTATGAGTCTTTTTGGATAGGTCTCTACTAGCTTTGCACAGTAGGATGGTGACATTTTTGCCCATTCTTAATGGGAAAATTGCTCCAGTTCTGATAATTTTGTTGGGGATCGGACTGCAATCTTCAAGTCTCACCATAAATTTTCAATTGGATTCAAGTCAGGACTTTGACTGGGCCACTCAAGAACATTAATTTCCTTCTTGTTCAACCACTCCAGTGTGGCTTTGGCTTTAGGTCATTGTCCTGCTGAAATGTCAATTTCCTCCCCAGTTTCAGAGCCTTGGCTGACTGAAACAGGTTTTCCTCAAGGCATCCGCCTGTACTTTGCACCATCCATTCTCCCCTCTATCTTGACAAGGTTCCCAGTCCCTGCTGAAGAGAAGTATTCCCATAACACGATGCTGCCACCATCATGCTTGACAGTTGGGATGGTGCTGACTGGGTGATGTGCAGTGTTGGGCTTGTGCCAGACGTAACGATTGGAATTTAGACCGAAAAGTTCAATTTTTGTCTCGTCTGACCACAAAACCTTTTTCCACATGTCTGCAGTATCATCTACATGCTTTTTCGCAAACTTAAGATGAGGCTTTTTGAGTAATGGCTTCTTTCTTGCCACCCATCCATACAGGCCAGTTTTGTGTAGGAACCGGCTTATTGCTGATGTGTGAACACTGACTCCTCTCTCAGACACAGAACTTTGCAGATCTCTCAAGGTCATTGTTGGCTTCAGAGTGACATCCCGAACCAGTTTCCTGCTTGCCCGGCTTCTCAGTTTGGGAGGGCGACCTGATCTGGGTAGTGTCTGGGTGGTATGATGCATCTTCCACTTCTTAATGCTGGACTTCACTGTGCTGAGAGGGATAATCAGCGCCTTTAAAATTTTCTTGTACCCTTCTCCTGCTCTATGCCTCTCTACCAGTTTATCCCTGACTTGTTTCAAAAGCTCCTTGGTCATCATGGTTGCTTTGTTAGATCACTATGCAAGTTGCAGCTTGAAAGTCTTTATATACCTGAGGGAAATTGTCTACAAGTTAAACCACTTTGAGTACACACAGGCTGAAACCATTTCACTAATTTTATGACCTTTCAAACAAATCATTTGCAGCTGAGCTGATTTAGGGCTGCAGCAGCAAAGGGGTTGAATACTTATGCAACTGAGATGAATCTGTTTTTCCCTGTAAATCTTACTTATTTATATTCTATATGCATTTTTTTTAACTTTAACAATGTGGAGTAGTTTGTGTAGATTCTACATGTAAAGTCTAATTTGAAAGCGTCGTGGAGTACGCTCAGGAGCCAACAAAATGTGAAAACTTTGCAAAGGGGTGAATACTTCTGCAAACCACTGTATAAGCTATGGGGAAGATCTCTGGCTTTTATTTTCACTTTGGCAAAGTTTGATCTAATACATTTGATCTAATTCATATTGAAAGTGAATAAAGAGACTTGTGGTGATATTCAGAGTGGAATCTCATACTTTCAAAAACTTTTTTTGTGAATAAATGATCTTATTGTCTTTGTGATGTCATTTCTACACAACATGTTTAGTCATTACATTACACAGTAGCAATACAATAATATAAAATTCCAAGATTCTATTTGATTG